>UESW01004911.1:355182-445863 GCA_900491605.1 Calamus simplicifolius
TAATGCAGTATTATTCCAAATGTGTTTGGATGATATCGGAATAAACATGTATTTCAGTAGGAATAGATGACCAATATTTTAGAAATTCCAAATATACCCCTCGACCCAATGAGAAGAAAAAATTATTTACGAATTAAATTTTTTATGTAATAATAGAATAAATTAAATTTAGTAACGAAAAAGGTAATAAATTATTTTTGATTAATTAATACATTAATAAAATAATTTTTATACTATAAAATTGGTAATAAGAACTGACTGAATAAGTTATCATATTAAATCAAATAAATTAAGA
Organism: Calamus simplicifolius; assembly: GCA_900491605.1. NCBI lineage: Eukaryota > Viridiplantae > Streptophyta > Magnoliopsida > Arecales > Arecaceae > Calamus > Calamus simplicifolius. The sequence goes on from UESW01004911.1 coordinate 355,478, forward strand.
GCATATTTAATAAACTGGTTTTGTTGATGAACCGGCACATTCTGATATCGCTTCTTTCTCCAAAATACAGGTCCTCAGCCATCTTCTTCCCGGCTTTAGTAACAAGAAACAAAACAAGAAACATAAAGAAGGGAAGGATTAAAACATCTAAGCTAAAAATCAAGAAAAAAAGAGGAAGAAACCGTATTTTTATAAAACAATCGTCTTTCCCCCTTTTTCTCAATAATACTCGAAATATGATACCTCACATAATCTAAGTTCGGGAAAATGCGTGCTTGGGACCACCCGAAGCTCTCCTCTAATCCCATGAGTAGTACTTATATACTCGACCACCACGAATTTCAACCCTTCCACTTCTTCTTCTTCCTCCTCTTTCCTTGATCCAATAGCCGCCGCTTCAGCAACAACTGGTTTACCTAAAGAAGCACAAGAAGGCAGTAAAAAGGAATGCCACAAGAACTACAACAGTTTCAGCCATTAGAATGCGAGGAAACAGGGTAAGGGCGCTGCCAAAGCTGAAGATAGGGAGAGAAACAGGACGAAAGCGATGAAGGGACGAATTGAAAGGCGTCCTCGTGGGCAAGCGGAAGGACGAGCGGATCCAGAGAGTGTTCCACAGGAGCGGATCCAGAGAGTGTTCCGCAGGAGGGGAAGAAGGGAGAGGGAGGGGAGGGGAGGGGGGAGAAAGGAGGGAGGGGCAAGTGACTCGCGGGAGGAGGATGAAGACCGAGACAGAAGAGAAGATCGTGCTTTTAACTTCCCCCGGGTGCCCCTGGAATAGCTACAGTGACGGAATAGGCTATTCCATGGGATGCCGTGAAATATGAAAATGGAATTAGGAGCGTTGATGAGAATAAGGAATCAGTGGGGCCCACGATCGTTTTAAGCTAGCGTTTGGGGGAATAAGTTGGAATAAAGCCCTATTCCATGCAGGAATAGGGCATCCAAACACAGCCATATTGTTTCAGTATTGTCCAACACTATGCTCCATATAGCATAGCTGGCCTAATAGTGGTTTTATTAAATTTTCTTTCAATTTTAATGGAATGCACCGATCATACAATACTCCCGAAGTACTCTTCTACTTAATCCATCCTGCGTTAACTCTATAATTCACATCTTCACCTATTTTACCTTCTTGCAAAATAATTGATCCTAAATACTTAAATTTTAAATTTCTTGGTATCTCTTTGCTTGCAATCTTCATTGTTTTTTCATTTATATTTCTACTCCCACTAAAATTACATCGCATATATTCAGTTTTAATTCTACTAATCTTAAAACCTTTATATTCTAAAGCCTCTCTCTAAATCTTTAGCTTAGCATTTACTCCATATTTAGTTTCATTAATCAACACTATATTATCTGCAAATAATATACATCATTGGATATCATTTTAAATATATTTGGTTAATTCATTCATAACTAATACCAAAAGATACGGACTTAAGACAGATCCTTAATGAAAACCTACAGTAACTAAAAACTCACTAGTTTCTCCTATTATTTAATAATATTTATTACTCTATCATACATATCTTTATCAATTCTATGTACTTTTTAGTAACTCCTTTTTTTTCTAAAACCCATCATATTATTTTTCTTGGTATTCTATCATATGCTTTTTCTAAGTCAATAAAGACCATATAAAGGTCTTTTTTCTTTTCCTATACCTCTTCATCAATTTTCTTAATAAATAAATAACTTTCATTGTCGATCTTTCAAGCATAAATCCAAATTGATTATTTAACACCAAAGTATCGGCTCTTATTTGATTTTCTATTACTCTCTCTCATGATTTTATTATATGACTCATCAGCTTATCCTTCTATAAAAGAATGGTAAAAACCTAAAATTCTTTATTCCCATATTAGGGTCAAAAGGTGGAGGAGAATAGTTTATAAATTTTATTTTAACTTTCAATTCTATCTCTACAAATTACTTTATATTCTTTTTTTAATAAAGAGTATATTTATGGTTTATACACATAACTTTTCTTTTTTTTTTCTTTCTTCTTTCTTTATCCAAATAAAATAGATGCAAATTACCCTTCCTCTCTTCTTCTTCTTCTCCTCTCCTGGTCCCCCTCTAAAGGCCCAAACAAAAAGCAAAATAAGAAAAGCTTTTTGTGCACCGTGCATGGTGTAGGATGCGTGCACCACCGTACATGTGCAGCCATGAATGGCCAAGAATATTTTTATCATTTCTTATACCGCACGCATGGCCACACACGGGCATGGTTAATTAGCGTTTGCAGTGTGCACGTTTCTATACCAAGCGTGATTCAGAAGGATTTTTCCACAAAACAATACAAAGCTTTTTGTGCCTCATCCCCAGCCTAGGCCTGAGGCTTAAATGGGGTGTTCCGCGTACATAATTCTCAATTTCTATGTTGACGGAACCTAAGCAGGACCACAAACAAAGACCCATTTATATATTAGTTACTTGAACTCAGGATGGATAGCTTGGATCAGACAACTTATATGCCAATTACTAGGTAAATTAATTTACTAAACTAGTGGAGTTTTCTTTCTTCTTAGGTGGTGCACTTAGCTGTGGAGGACATGCATGCCACAAACATTGCTAGTTCATGGTAGAGATTCTGTTCATATCCTTAACTTTCATTCAGACTAAACCTATTCTTGCCAAAATTTCTCTTCGTAAATTCCATCTGATTTTGCTTAACATTCTTCAACTTTTCTCTGGACTTAAAATTGATGTGTACAAACTCATGCACTACTTGCCTCTTTACACAAAGACGATAAGATTGGCCCAAAATAATGGACAAACATATGACTAGATTGCTGGTCTATCACAATGTGCACATCCTGCCAGTTTTTTTTTTTTTTTTTTTTGGTTTACTTTTTTAGTCTACATAAGTAACCATGGCCAAATAGACCAAGAGTTCCTGTAGCACAAAGCTGGAATTGGATCTACATTACTGTTCCTCTTATATTGGCAACCATGATTGGTAGAAAATGGACATGGCTTATGTGGTGGTGTTGAGAAGTGATTAGTGAGATTAATCACCAGTTAAGTATCTCAGTCTGAATGTATGGACTACGGAGCTTCTCAAGAAATTAAGTATGGATTACCATGATCTAGTTCTGATGTATTTATTAACGGACCTTTATTCCCACTTCCAAGTATGTGCCCACTTTTATCCTTCTTCAACATTACTCAAGTAAATTGATCTATATTCGTGGTTCGATTTAATTTAACTTGCTTAGGATAATAAAAATGATCTCCCCTATTTACAGAGAGGTAAGAAGCAATTATGCATGCAGGATTGCAAGACAGGTTAATGAAGGACTTGTGATCTTCCAACAAATATTTACAAGCTTAGGCAGAAACAGTGGTAGTACCTCATCATCTAACACCATCTATATTGAAGAACTCATGTAAACTTTGTTCTGCATCTCAGTTGGATGTTCAGAAATGGAAGCCCATTATCCAATTTTAGAGTTAAATGAAATGGAATGCCTTGTTGACTAAAGTATCCAACATTACATGTGCGAATCATCCATTCCACTACTCTGAAGAACTCCCATTCATGAAGAAATAGAGAAATAGGTAGAGAGAGCATGAAAGAAAGAGCAGGAATTTTTTATCAATTGCAACACTTGCAACTGTTCAGGAGATATCCTAATGCAGAAAATACCAAAAATTAAGCCAAATATTTGGTGATATCCAATCCAACAGATACTCCAATGCAGATGACAAGGTTAAGACAGCTACATCAAACTCCATCAGGTTACAGCTTGATTTAATTTAGAATTTTCCTTCTTAATCAATATTAGACATACTTGCAGCTTCCAAAACCTAGAGGTGAAACACATTTCAGAATCATCACCAACTGATTTGAGACATGAACTTGGAGTGGATGGGATTGTAAACTCACTTGGGTCTGTTGTTGTGATGAGCCCAGAGTCCTTGAAGTGGCAGTTCCAGTAGTTCCGGCCTCGGGCTTGGTAGTAGAGGTTCATAGCAACTGAAGCATGGGATATGAGGTTGTCTGGGTAAAAACAAGGATGGCCCTTTTGTAGCACCTTGCAATCCACCTGAGAGCAAGCATAGTTTAAGTTTGCAGTCAGAATGGCTTCATTAGATGAAGGTTTGGCCACGCACCAAGTTTTCTGCAACAACAATAAAGCAATTTCCCTGAGGCAATAGTGTCCATGGTGCTGCCTTTGAGACAGATAAAAATTGGCCACATGTATGAAGGAAAGAACTTACCTGTCCCTGTGATGATGCAACAGCTCCCCCTGTGAGATATGAGTTACCAAGCGACATTAATATCGATGAATAGCATAATAAAAATTGGTACTAATTAACTGTCTAATTTGAACTAGATAAGTTCCCTCAGAGAAATTAAGTTAATGGTTTCAAAATAACATAATCTTGACATTAAGGTCAGAAAGAGGACACACCCAAGTGGAAGTTTTAGGGAAGAAATTCAAAATGATTTAAAACTTCCCAAGAGGAAGGTGAGCACAATCAAGCCAACTCTAATGGAAGAATTCAAGTACCAGAAAACTATTCTTGTAAACATTATGGATATATTTAAGTGAAGGTTCAAGTCATGTTTGGAAAACCAAAATTTGCTGCAGTCCATGAGAGAACCTTCTTGTCCATCCTAATCAATCTGAATCTAACAGCGATAAATTAATTTAAAAAAGCTTTTCTGAAAAAAACTGCAACATCTCAACCCCTTTGAACTGGAAATAATAAGAAGCAGTGGAAAAAGCAAAAGAGAAGATCATATTATCAGTTCGAGTGGTAGCATTTTCATAAATAGCAGACTAAACAATCACCAAAAGGAAGAATGGAAGACCCTAAACTGGACTAATGCAAGAAACCCAAGTAGGAATAACTTGAAATACCTTGTCATAGGATGATATGTTGGAAAAATAATTTTGATCTTACAAAAATCACTTTATAAAATTGCTAGAAATATGTTATAAAAATTTAAATATGCAAATAAAGTAAAACAAAAAGATTAGATGGATCAAACCAGGACCGAGGCGTGTTAGACACTGCCCTAAGGATCAGATTTTTACCCCTTCATGCAGGTTATTGGCGATTTGTCCTCAAGGTACAACGACCCGGCTCGACCCGATCCTCCTACTACGAGCATGATCGTGTGGGGTGCAAACCCAACGATTTCCTTCAGATGCCCAAAAAATCAATAAAATATATAAAAACAAAAATGAGATAAAACAAATCAACCTACTCTAAATTATTATTGATTTCTTCTATCAATATGAATTCCTAAGCCTATTTATAGGCTCGGCCCATAAAAACTCTAACGGCTCGGCCCATAATGGCCATAAAGGCCTAATGGCCGTTAGCCTTAAATTACATTAAAAACGGCTTACAAATTAAATTATTTGGGCCGTTTAAAACGTTGGCCTTCCAACGTTCACGCAAACGTTGCGTCAAAGAAGAACGTCCGCGAGCAACCATCGGTTCTCCCTTTTTTTTTTTTTTTTATTTAAAACTTTTTTCTAACACTCCCACCTCCACCACTCGCTCCATACCAGCTGCCACCGTATCCTCCACTGCCATAGCCTCCTTTGCCGCGGTCTCCGCCGCCCCTTCCACCGCCTCCACTGTAGAGGTTCCTGCGGCCTCCGCCGGCGCCGGCACCCTGGACGAATCCACCATCAGGTCGAGTCACATCAACTGCCTTGGTCCGGCCGTCATCTCCCTTGGCGACAGTGAACTGGGACGGTCTCCCCCTCGGCCAGGGTCCGGTAGCCGTCGGCCTTGATTGCGGACTGATGAACAAACATTTCCTCTCCGCCGTCGGTCGGAGTGATGAAGCCGTAACCTTTTGCGTCGTTGAACCACTTCACCGTCCCCTTCATCCTCTCGCTTGCCTTCGCCATTTTCCTCCCCCGGCCGTAACCCTAAGCAGTTGATGTGACTCGACCTGATGGTGGATTCGTCCAGGGTGCCGGCGCCGGCGGAGGCCGCAGGAACCTCTACAGTGGAGGCGGTGGAAGGGGCGGCGGAGACCGCGGCAAAGGAGGCTATGGCAGGGAGGATACGGTGGCAGCTGGTATGGAGCGAGTGGTGGAGGTGGGAGTGTTAGAAAAAAAGTTTTAAATAATAAAAAAAAACCTCCACTGTAGAGGTTCCTGCGGCCTCCGCCGGCGCCGGCACCCTGGACGAATCCACCATCAGGTCGAGTCACATCAACTGCCTTGGTCCGGCCGTCATCTCCCTTGGCGACAGTGAACTGGACGGTCTCCCCCTCGGCCAGGGTCCGGTAGCCGTCGGCCTTGATTGCGGACTGATGAACAAACATTTCCTCCCGCCGTCGGTCGGAGTGATGAAGCCGTAACCTTTTGCGTCGTTGAACCACTTCACCGTCCCCTTCATCCTCTCGCTTGCCTTCGCCATTTCCTCCCCCGGCCGTAACCCTAACCCTAACAGAGAGGCGGTGGAAGGGGCGGCGGAGACCGCGGCAAAGGAGGCTATGGCAGTGGAGGATACGGTGGCAGCTGGTATGGAGCGAGTGGTGGAGGTGGGAGTGTTAGAAAAAAAGTTTTAAATAAAAAAAAAAAAAAAGAAAGGAAGAACGCCCGCGAGCATTGCTCACGTTGACGAGCCTCTTTAAAGCAACCTTCCAACGGAACATTGCGTGAACGTTGGAAGGCTAACGTTTCATAAACGATTCAAATAATTTAATTTATAAATTATTTTTAACGTAATTTAAGGTTAACGGTCATTAGGCCTTTAAAGCCATTATGGGCCGAGCTATTGGAGTTTTTATGGGCTGAGCCTATAAATAGGCTTAGAAATTCAGATTGAGAGAAGAAATCAATATAGAATGATTTGAAGTAGCCCTGATTTGTTTTATCTCATTTTACTTCTTTTTTCTATTGATATTTTCTATTGATTTCTTGGGCATATGAAGGAAATCGTTGGGTTTGCACCTCCACACGATCGTGCTCGTAGTAGAAGGATCGGGTCGAACCGGATCGTTGTACCTTGGGAACAGATCGCCAACAACCTACACGAAGGGGCAAAATCTGATCCTTAGGACAGTGTCTAACACGTCTCGGTCCTGATTTGATCCATCTTATCTTTTGGTTTTATTTTATTTGTATATATAAATTTCTATAACATATTTCTAGCAATTTTTAGAAAGGGATTTTTTTGTAAGATCAAATTATTTTTCCAACAGCTAAGGATCAGATTTTTTTCCTTCTTCTCTAGAGATTGCTAGATTTTCATTCCATTTACTCATTCTGCTTTTGCATGAGTTTGCTCAACATATAAATTTTTTATGCCACTCTGAAATGCATGTGCATTAATGGTACAAATGTTGCTATGCTAAATTATGATCATCCATTGGGCCCAAGATTTAAGGGGAAAAGATTATGGTTTGAATACTTATTATTTTCCTTGGGCAAAATATTAACATTGCTGCAATGCTTTAAGTTATATTTCATAAGTTGATCTTTTTACCGTTGGAAGGGATTATTGTGCTATGTTGCTTTAAAAGAGTTCGTTGATACAAGCCATTTTTCTTCTTCCTTACTAATTTTTGTTAAATATATGGTAAAATGAATACTCAGTTTATCTTCACCATCAGACGGTTAAGTGCTCATGCACATACATGGACAGAAATTGGTGTAACAAATCTTGGTTATTAAATAATTGGGCAATCATGGTCATGTACTTAGCCTATAATAAAAGCGACTGTCCAGCTATCTTTACAATTTGCTATACAATTGTTTTAGTACAAACAATCATTATTTGGTTTATCTGCTTCATTTGTAGTATCAGATTTTAATATATTTTGATATGCCTTGGGTGATATATGGTGAGCATAAAATATACTAAACTGATAAATAAGACATAACAAAAATAATAACATATGACATTGTTGTCTTAAAATAAAATGTTAGACACTGTTGAGCTTCCTTTGTCTTCTGACTTGTTAGAAGTTGAAGCTTGAATCTTGATGTGTGTGCATATGGTTTGTTCAACATGTCAGAGGCTTCTTTCTATTCACCGAACATTCACATGTTTAAATTATATGTATATAAATACATAGGCATTTATACATGTATGCATATAGGTACAGACGTGTGCAAATTAAGCGGGGCTTGTCACATCTTAGTGCCCAAGTACATATGTAATATGTATACTTATTCTCTCCTCAAGTTGGTGTAGTAACTAACAAAGCTAACAAATATAAAGCTGAAGTGCTAATCAGAAAATGAATTACTTTGTTCACTGGATAGATAGACAAGGGGTGAAGTCATCAAATAGGTGGTTAACCATTCAGCATGAAACAAAGCCTTATTGAAAAACACACATGCTTATACTTGTGCACATAATATATGCGTGCTTGTATATAGATATATTTTTATATCATCTTATTATTTAACTTTCAAGTGCAGCTACTAGTATATATATTTGCATTCTTATATAAATGCAAAAGTTTTTCTGTTCCAGATAAGTGTTTTCTGGTATAGTAATCAATATTTAATATCTCCTTGTTATGTTGAAGTTGCTAGACAAAAGTGACAGTATTGGGCAAATACTTATTGCTTACCTACTATTGTGAATCTTTTATGTTACCAAATGGCAAAGAATGGATGAACTTGGATGCTGTGACAAGGTATGTCATATAAATGCTCTATTTTGAATCTCTTGAAATCTATTGCCATGATATTTAATAAAAGTTTTTATAATTTACTCATGACTGTTGGAATATCCAACTTATTGTTTACCTTATATATGGATATTCAATTATAATATATCTTTGCCTGATTCTCTTATTTGACGTCTAGTCAAAAATAATATTATCTCTTTGAAATTTGCCGAGAAGATTTTGGCAGACTAATTAACCAAGGAGTTATCTAGGAATGGAGTCCTAGATTCATCGAGGGGGATGTGGCTTAAGCCCATTATTTGGTCGCCGGCAGTGGATACCCAACCTCTGTGATTGGAGATCCCATGAATGAGGTTCAATGTGGTAGAAACGAAGCTGATTGAGTGATCGTGTTAGAGCACATTTTTGAAAATTTTTCATCCCATCCCTATAATGAGTGCTCTTATAAAGTGACAAAGTAAATTTGTGTAAGGTTGAGTTATACTCTTAATGGATCCGAGGTAGGTTATCTGCAGGGTATTGTCACAAATACCCTTGGAGGATTCACCTATATGAGAATCGTCATATTAGGCCGTGACTAAAGGTTTGGGCTAACCTTAAAGAATTCTCATGAAAAATCAAGGTACTAAGCGCAAGGCCTTTAATATGCACTAACCGCTTAAACCCAATTGATCCATACTGTGTGTGATTAGTAGAAGTCTGAGTCAAAGGACCTAGTTCAAGGTCTAATCCACTATGGTTCCTTCAGATGTATACAATCAACACTAAGTAAGGTTCAAGTCTATTGGACACCTCACCTATTGCGCAGTATAAGATGCCCTAAAATATTTTTCAACAATATATGCATGCATGCATACATACATATATACATACATACATATACATACATACGTACATATATATACACATACATACATACATATATATATATATACATACATAAATACTTACATATATTTAAATTGAAAAAAAAGAAATCGATTCAACAGAACTGAAATCATGAATTGAACGCGCGCGTGCACATGAGAAAGATTCTTTAGATAGGAAGCCAGTGTGTCATATTGGGTTCAACTCGACCCATCCATTATAATAAGTTTTGACTCAAATCAGTTTCTTTCCTTTATTGGAGGAACTTCCACCGGTAAACTCAAAATATTGTTAACAATTTCATCGATTCCATTTAAAGTGTGTTCTTCATTTTTTCACCCAAATAGAGACGACTCTTTTGGCACAGCAAAACTACCATTGGTTTGTATTTCTACGCGGATATACTACTCGAACCTCATGAAAAAATGCTTGACTAACTATAAAGAGTCACTTCGGGCTAGAGTGGTGGACTGCCCTGGCTTCGTTTGTACCGAGATCGCGAAGGGTGCTGCCGGATTGGAGCAAAACTTTAGTTCTTATCCAGGACGTCGCAGCCCATCTGATTAAGAATATTTTTTAAAAAACTTATTTTTAAAAATATTTTAACATAATCTTTATCCTCAACTACTTTTTCATTAAAGTTATAATTTAATCATATAGGGCATATAAAATCACATTTTTTTTTGTTATTAAGAATCACGTAACAAGTATAAAATCTTAAAAATAAATAAAAAAATATAAATAATTTTTAAATTTAAGTGAATCGAAGGATAAGGGACGCGATCGAATCCCTTTAAATTCGATTAAAACTTAATAAAAGATTCTGCTATGACTGCGATGGAGTGTTAAATCGACCTTTTGAATTGGTATAAAATTATTATCTTTAGATTTTTCTTTTTAGTGATTTTTCCGAGTTAACCGTAGCGTTACTCCACGTCCATGAGCCTCCCTTCGCATTGTGGCAAGCAACCATTGGCTGGACGGCGCTGCCGTAGAAGTCAACACGGAGCGCGTTTAACGAGTAATACGCCGGCATACCGTGGACCGAAGTCGGCCGTCCGTTCCTTCGCTTCTCTTTCTCCGACTTGCAACGGAGGAGCGAAACTTCGCGCGAGTGCGATGGGAGATGGCCGTCTGCATCAATGGCCAATTGAAAGGTGGTGTCGGCAACCGCAAGCCCACACGTGTGGAACGCCCATGAATTAGAGCTGCCCCACCTCCATCCCCTCCTCAATTAAGTACCGCTCTTGACCCTTTAGACTGCCTTGGATTCTATTGAAACTTGGATTTGGGTGTAAGAAAATTTGCCACTACCAAACATGACTCCAGGGATGCCCAAAAAAAAACAAAGAAGCAACCTCTAGAAGACGTGCACAGATGTGGTGTAGTTCCAGCAGCACACCTGCCTCGCTTAGTACTTGACCACCTTCGTTTTCAAGTATGCTCGTTAAATATTTCTTCTGTTCATGTGATCCATCTTCTCCGAGTATAATAAAGAGACAAGTTTTATGAATAGATTAATTACACCTAACCCATCATCCTTCATTATTCCTTTGATATTATATGGAAGTCCCATGAAACAGTATATCTGAAATGGTTTAGGTGCCAAAGTATGCAACTGGGAATACCTACGCCAGCAACACTTGGTCGTAGCTAATTGACAACTGATAATTATTCAATTGTTTCCCTTCCAACAATACAAGATTAAGGAACAAATGTGACGTGAAGTTTGGCTAGTAATGGCTCGAGTCATACCTAACTTACTTCCAAAATTCAGCCATTCCTTCTTCTTCTTCTTCTTTTTTCTCTTTCCTTTTGTTGGGGTCAGTTGCCGTTGGCCACACAAGCACTTCTCCCACGGCTCAATTCAACCCTCTCTTGTTGCAGTTGGAAGTCGGCATCAATGATGAGTATACATGTGGCACTACAAAGATGGAAACGGCTGAGAAGAATAAAAGGGTGGCGTATAAATTACATGGACCGATCGAACAAAGAAATTAATTAAGTGTGATATTTTAAATGGGAGCAAGATGGTCTGCGTGTTTTTAAATCATTTTTCAATATTTAAGCTTCAATCTCATTCGATTAAAGCCTTCGGGTCAAGCCTGTAGTTCTTTATAATATTATTTTTTTTTTCTTGAACTTAATTTCTTTATTTATGATATACCTGCACTCACAATCAGATAAAAAGGATAGTAAGAACAAACTTGATGGCCATGCATGTGCAAAGAAGATCAAACTTTGCAAACAAGAATTGAAAAGAACAAGTAGGGAACGACAAAATTATATTTAAACAAGAATGAATTGCATGGAATAAGTCAGACATCCAACTTATAGGCAGTGTTTGGATGGGGGAATAAGGCCTGGAATAGACCCTTATTCCCCCTTATTTTTCCAAACAGAAGGAAAAAGGTATGTGGGCCCTACTAGATTAGCTATTTCAGTCAACCCTTCTTATTCCAATTTCTTATTCCATGGTACTTGATGGAATAGCTCATATTCCCACTGTAGCTATTCTAGGGGCACCGATGACAATAAATTAAATATATTAAATAAATTTATTTATAATGTCATTTAAATAAATTAAATAAATTATTTATAATATAATTTAAAATGAAATAAATTTATTTATAATATAATTTAAAATAAAATAAATTTATTTATTTTTTTTTAAAATGAAATAAATTATTAAGTATGTTCTTATATTATTATTATAATAATTAATTTATTACCTTATTTAATAAATAATAATTTATTCAATTAAATTAATTAATTAAATTTATTTATATATAATTTAAAATTAAAAAATTTTATTAATAGAAAATAAATTAAGTATGCTTTTTTTCTTTATTAATATAAATAATTTATAAGTATGTTCTTATATTATCTATTAATAATAATTAATTTATTACCTTATTTCTAATAAATAATTTCATTCAATTAAATAAATTAAATAAATTTATTTAATATAATTTAAAATTAATAAATTTATTAATAGAAAATAATAAATTAAGTATGTTATTTTTTCTTTATTAAATAAAATAATTTATTAAGTATGTTCTTATATTATTCTATAATAATTAATTTATTACCTTATTTATTAATAAATAATAATTATTCAATTAAATAAATTAAATTTATTTATTTATAATAATTTAAAATTAAATAATTTATTAATAGAAAATAAAATTAAGTATGTTATTTTTTTCTTTATTAAAATAAAATAATTTATTAAGTATGTTCTTATATTATTTTATTAAAAAAATAATTAATTTACCTTATTTATTAATAAATAATAATTTATTCATGTCATTTTAAAAAAAAATTGATAAACCATTTTTATTGGAAGGGGTATCTTTGGAATTTTAGAAAAATTCTTCGTCTATTCCTACCGGAATACATGCTTATTCCTATGTCATCCAAACATCATTTGAAATAACACTGCATTAATTGCACTGGAATAAAATAGAATACCAAATTTTCATTCAAACAGAAATCTAGAATAACAAAGGCAATAAGTTATTCCTACCGAATTCGTATTCTTATTCTCAGAATAACTTTTGACATTCAAATGCAGCCATAAAATCCTATGGCCATGTGTCTTTTTGCATGCCCCTTTGATCGATTGGTACATGCATGCATGTGTTTTGACTAAAGATATATGTGACATGCATGCATGGTGTCAAACAAAGTGATGCTCGATCGCAGTGCTCGATCCGCATCTCCATTGATGCCTTCGAGGGAAGGTGGAGCGAACACTGACCATTTCAAGTCTGATTAGGCGAAGTTAGTACAGGTGGCAGGGACGCTGCAAGACACGTAAAAATCTCGCATTGCCGAACTTGCATCAGCTGACAACGATCGATCCCATAACAAAAACTTTTCAATCATAAGATCGATTAGTCGAACTATAGTCAAAACTTGAACCTAAAATTAAACCAACTAATTTTCCAGAAGAGATGAGTGGACGAGACTTCACGAACGCATAATGGCCGGCGCTGGTCGCCGTGTTTGGCTTCCCTTAGAGCACTCGATCTATTTGGTGAAATGTGAAAGCCTCGATCACCCTCACGCTAGCTGCTTCAGAGATAGATCGATAAATTGTCACGCTTTGCTTCCTGGTCTTTGTATGGCAGCCGTTGTTTCCATGAGCCATACGCATTTCTTTGCCAAAGTGGTCGGCTGGCATGACGGCGTTTGACGCCGTCTTTCTCACTCAGATCTCCGGTCTCCTCCTCTTCCGTGTCCGTTGTGCATGCCCAAATAGCATTCTACTCGTTACAATTTGAGCGTTCAAATACTTTAAACAAGTAAAATTTTATTATTTGTTTACAGCTTAAAAATAATGATTATTAGACATATAAAGTTATAAAAAGAATTCAATCTTTTTATTTAAATTGTACTTATAAATAAAATCAAATATTCAGCATATGGTAGATAATCGAAGTTTGATTCTATTTTTTTTTTTTAATCCTGCTAAGGTACTATTAGGACTTTATAAGATCATATATATTAAGAAGAAAGCATGTATCTTAAAAGCTTTAGCTGGAAAGAAAAAAAAAAATTCTTATCTTTTTTTATTATTTAAATATTTTTATTTTACTTTTAGACATGCGAAGAAGTTGCTAGATTACATCTTTATGCAATTGTGCTAGTATTAGAAGATTTGAATTAAGGTGAATCGTTATAATTAGGATTAAACCATCATTCACAACTTGTACGAAAGAAATAAAAATTAGTTCTTAAGCCAAAGTCTAAAATGTTTCGTTTCAGGCCTGATTTTTAATTTTTATTATATTTAAATTTAAGTTTATTATAATTTAATTTTTTAATAATTTATAAGCAACTTATTTTTTCATGCTTCCTACCTGCATCTTACCTATTTAATAATAATATTATTATTATTTTTCTTTCAGAAAAATATATCATGAGATTGGTGGGCAAGTAGGGAAGGAAGGCGTTGATCTCCCTGTTCTTGTTCTTGTCGAAAATGAAGCTGTTTTATATTGTTCTTTAAAATGAATCTACATTTATTTCTAAGATCTGCCACATGCCTAGCTATATGTGCCTTTTAGGAGAGGGAAGGTATCATATAAAAAAACGGCACGCTAAATTTTCAAAAAAAAAAAATTAGTAAAGAAGTTTATCAGATATAATTATCAGTGAAATGTTATATCGCAAAATAATGTATAAAATTAAAGGTTAGCCTTAGAGCTAATCTTAATAGTTTTATCCTTCTTTCTCTTAGGAGATCCAAAATTTGGGCACAGATAGCAGTATTTCTATCAAATTCTTAAAAAAAAAAAAAAAATCTTGCAGCTAACTTAGCAAGATTTCATAGCATCCACGATAGGTGCACGTGTCCGATAATGTGCGTCACCGAGCCACCTACCGGCGCATGCAGCCGGCGTTAAGACGCAACTACCGGTGCTTATGTCGCGGCTGCACGCCAATTTAAGCTGACCGCGTCCTTAAAAAGAAGGGAACTATCCTAACCAGGGGCTTGGATGGAGCTTAAATCGCACCGCGGTGACGATAGCTCCAAATGCAGGCATTACGAATTTCTCGATCAAAGCTCCCATCACCGCGACCACGTCCTCCCTCCCTCGCGATCTCATGGACAGACACATCTTAAAAAATAACATGGGAGAATCTCGAGGGCATGGTTGGTCGGTCGCTGGCTAAAGGCTAATAGCTGGACTTGGGGAGATACTCCTCTGTGGGCCCCGCCACTAGGGATCCTGCCCACCTTCCGTAGATAACGGTCCAATTTTTGACCGTTGGCCAGAACGCTTCAACCCATTTACTCTCTCTCTCTCTCTCTCTCTCTCTCTCTCCCATCCGCAGGGCATTTCAGGAATTCAGAAATTTCATAATGGAACAAAACCAATTAACCTCCATCTCTGGTTATTTATTTTACCCAAGAAATTTGGCCTTTCCTTGGCGATGGGGTAACCGAAGGCTATTTTGAACTTTTAAAAGGGCCAGAAATGAAAGAGAAATCCGGACCGTCTGATCCATGATTCCCACATTTCTAATGACAGTGATCGAAGTAGCCCTAATTGAGTCGAAGTTATATTCGGAATGGAAGGGTCTGGAAAATCTAATGAAAAGAGATTTTTTTTAAATATATATTTTCTTCTCAAGTTTTCGAGATCATTTAACGGAAAGGATAATGATGGTGGACCCTGAGCGGTGAGCGTGAGGAGGACGCGCAGACAGTCCTCGAATCCAACGGCTGAGATCTCATCATCAATACCCATCTCCCGGCCCCGGCTATTTAACTCCCACCTCCCCCCGCTCCTCTGCTTTCCGAAGAGCTTCCGCCGGACCAAGTGGAGAGAGAGAGAGAGAGAAGGGAATCGAACGGCTGTAATCTCGCACAAGTTGTAGCGGATGGCGACGATGGGTTACCGGAGGTCGAACAGCAGCGCGTGGGTCTTCTCTCTCAAGGTCGTGGTGGCCTCGGCTGGGGTCCTATTGATGGCCCTGATGCTCCGCTTCTCCGGACCATCGATCCTAAGGTTCCTGGCCTCCGAGCTTCCCCGAATGTACGCCTCTCTGCTCTCCTGGCTCACCCCGCCTTACCTCTACTTCGTCATCAACGCCATCATCATCTCCATCGCCGCCTGTTCCCGCTTCCAGAAGCCCGCCCCTGACGGCCCCGATCCGGCGGGATCCGCGCCTTCGGTAGCTAATCCGACGGTTGTCCAGCCATCGGAGTACGTGCCCCCGACTGAAGAGTACGCGGCGAAAGTCGCGGAGGACGTGGCGCCGGAATTCGTCGCACCGGCGGTGTACGGAGGAGCGGAGGTGGGGGGTCCGGGAGTGAAGACGATGGCGGTGATGGCGAAGGACTCGGCGGAGGAGGTGGAAGGCGAGGAGGAGTTCGTGATATCGAGGTCGAGCTGGTCGCCGAGATGGAGGGAGCCGGAGTCGTTGTCGGTGACGGCGATGGAGTATTCGGCCGAAACGGAGAAACCGCTGGTTTCCGTCAGGTTCGGTCACCGGAAGAACGTGAAGCCCAGTCCCGAAGGTACGGTATCCAAACTGAAACCGTGCTTTCGCCGCTTTTTTTTTCCCTTTAAAATATTTTTTCCCCACTTTTGGCCCACGTTATTTCGATATATATATATATATCTGACGGTGACGGGATCTCGTCTTTCCGATCCATCGGTCACGTTTAATTATTATGGTGTGCGGCGCCACACGGCAGTAAAAGCGGGCGGCATGTGGTTCCTTTGTTTATGGTGTTATGATAACTGCCGTTAAAAGATTATAACAGCGGTGTTAACGGCGATAGCAAAATGGTGATTCCGTGACAGGGAAGGCGCTGCGGGTAGCGAGACCGAAGCGGAACGAGACGCTGGAGAGCACGTGGCGGACAATCACGGAGGGCCGCCCCGTCCCCCTCGCCCGCCACCTCAAGAAGTCGGAAACGTGGGAAACCCACGGCCGCGCCGCCCGCGACGAGCAGTCCCCGGACCCGCTGATGCGCAAATGCGAGACCTTCAACGACCGGTCCGGCCGGCCGCCGGCGGCTTCGTCCTCCCCGTCGCCTTCGCCGTCGTCGGGGGGCCGGCTGAGGAGGGAGCCATCGCTGGGGCAGGACGACCTCAACCGGCGGGTGGAGGCGTTCATAAAGAAGTTCAACGAGGAGATGAGGCTACAGCGGCAGGAGTCCTTCAAGCACTACTTGGAGATGATCAACCGCGGCAGCCATTAAAGCAAGGAGGAGGAAGATATAGAGAGAGAGATAGCATGTATTGCTGTAGACAAGAAGAAATTGATGAGTTGTTATTAGTTAGTAAATAAGATAGAAAAGATGATAAAATTGGAGAGAGTTTTGCTTTTTACCCTTTCTATCTGGAATTAGAAAAAGAGAGAGAGAGAGAGAGAGAAAGGTGTGGTGTGGTTGTTTTGTTTTTTAATTATTTTTTTTTGTTGGTTTTCTGTTTTCTGGATTTGGGGTTCATGTATACCTATGAGATCTAGTAAACTACTAGTGGTTTGTAAATAATTTGGTTGGAATGCTGATGCTATATAGGATATTATGACATCGATTCTTTTGGCTGGATTTGATGCAAAATAGGGAGTTAAATTTGGTCCACTATGGTATGTGTATTTGGACTTCGCTTCTGTAACGTAGTCAAAAGAGATCCGGACTCCAAATTTTTTTTTTTTTTTGTCAAATGGGAAATGTTAGCTGGGCTCACAATAAGAAGATAATCTAGAGTTGCATCATATTCATTCCAGATTTAAACGTTCTTCCAAGTGGATACGGACTCGATTTTAAATCTTGTAACAAAAGAAGCCGAGCTTTAATTGCTTTTTATTGCTCAAACTATCTTGGCATCATGAAGGTCATCGACACCAATTAATAAAGTGGCGGCTGTTCATAGTGTTAGCATTATAAAAGCTCATTCATAACAAAAGAAGTCGAGCTTTAATTGCTCAAACTATCTTGGCATCAAGAAGGTCAATAGTGTCATCAACACTAATTAATAAAGTAGTGGCTTTACATGGTGTTAGCATCAAAGTTATCAATTTTATTTATTTCGGTAAAAGTTTTATTTTAGTGGCTTATCTGAAAAGATGAATCCTACGAGAGATTTTTTCAGTATTTCGGTATGTTTCTCGGTATATTTTGGCCGTTTTGGCAAAATATATTTTGGGGATCAATTTATGAATTATTAAACCTTTCAGGACCATTTTAAAAAATATATATAATATCAAAAAAAAAATCCTAGTTATCCTACCCTTCTTCTTTCAGTTGCACAGCTACACCTCTCAAAAACTTAAACTCTTTATTTTTATATTATTATTATTATTTATAAAGAATATCAATTATGAATTATATATATATATATATATTCTGAAACGAAGCATTAAAATGGTTCGGCACCGAAATATTTCGTTTCATAAGCTAAAACAAAACATAATCCGAAATGAAATTGACAACTTTGATTAGCACTGTAATCGAGCCGAACTGCTCACGAGCTACTCGAGGTTCGATTCGATAAAAGCTCATTCATCATTCATGTTTGGCTTGTCATATAAATGAGCCAAGCTTGAGCTTCATTTAGAGCTCACTTGAGCATAGAAGCATATTCAATTAGAAGCTCGCAAGACAGCTCAATTAAGAGCTCATGAGACGGCTCAATTAGGAGCTCGTGAGCTGGCTCAATTAGGAGCTTGTGAACAAATGACCTTTCATCTTCTCTGTCTTTTCATCTTCTCTGGCTACTCTTTGGGTTTAAGAATTGAGTTTTTTTTTTTTAATTCTGAGTCAAGCTTTAAACAAGCTTAATCGAGCTTGAAACGAGCTCAATTCAAGCTCTTGCTTGAAAAACAAGCTTAATTCAAGCTTTTTTTCTTAGTCGAGCTCGTCAAGCTTTCTAATCATACCAAATGAGCGACATCAAGTCGAGCTCAAGCCTTTTGTAATCAAACTCGAGCCAAGCTCGAACATGATTTTTTAAATTTAAACGAGCTCGAGCTCAAGTATTTGTTAACGAGCTGAGCTTGAGCACCGAGAAACTCGACTCGGCTTGGCTCGATTACAGGCCTACATGGTATCATCTTAACTTAGCGTAAATCTAAAATCATGGGCGCGATTTTTGTGTAAATTATTTTCTAAAATAAACTTTATCCGTATTACGTTCTCCCACTGAACTTTAAAAATTAAAATGCAACCCATGGAGAATTTTTTGATCCATAAATGGCTTTATTTGTTTTATGGTCTCTGATGCTTACTAGCATGCTGGCAGGAATACAAGCAGCAAAATTCTTTTGATATTGAATTATGTTATTGTTTAAATTTTTAAAATTTTCAGCAATCTTCCTTACAGGTTTTTTCATCTAAATTTTTAGGTTTTCATCTAAATTTTGTATTTTCATCGGTTTTTCAAAGAAAATATATGAGGATATAAAAATAAGTTTATACTTACAGGTTTTTTAAAAATCTAGAAGTTATTTATCAAACGAAAATAGGCATGAAGATTTTCATGAGATGAAAGTAAAAAAATATGAAAAAAGGTAAATGATCAATATAACTATAATTAAGAAGTTTGGTTAGAGAGTGAGGTTAGCTATGTAAATTTCAAATTATATAATACAGTGTCCATAGTACTAATGGATACTTTTACCATTTTAAGTTTTATGTTTAGCTAAAATATACTTTTGATTCCTTTCACTCACTCAAAATTTATTTGAGTTCTCAAAGTTTTAGTTATTATAATTTAGATTCTCATATTCTAAATTATGACATTCTTGACATTTTATTATATGGAATCATTTAAAATTAACTAAATAATTGATGTAATATTTGATATAAATATATAAAGGAATTTTTTTTCAAATCCAATAACTAATTTTAAGGAATTAAACTATAACAATTGAAAGTTTGAGAGCTAAAATTGAGAGTTTAAGGATCAAAAGTATATTTCTTATTTATTTGATTGAAAAAAATAAAAATTGACATACTAATTTTTTTTTAAGGAATCACTGCATCTATCCTTTAAATTAAAAATTATTTTTTATCTAAAAACTTTTTTTTATCGTTTATTATTTATTAATTTTTTATTGATACATCAACAATTGAGAGAGATCTTTTTTATCATACTTCTAGCTGTATATGAATGCTAGAAAGTTCAAAAGCACGGGAAAAAATTTTTAAAGAGTAAAGAAAAGTTTTGAATGGTAAAATTAAAGGTTAATTTTAAAAAAATTATAGAAGTTCCAAAGCTTAACTCTTGATAAATAACTTGCATAATATTTTTATTTTTAATTCATCTAGCGTTTATTCTATTCGGCGGCTAGATGCAACTAAGTCCAAAAGAAAACAAGTTGCGGTGTAGAAAATTGGCTTTGCAAAGGAGCACTACAGCTTGCAAAAAGGTTTTAGAACATTGATGACATTAGAAGGGAAACAAAAAATATTCAACAAAGTTATCCGCACGCACCATCGCTTGTTCGCACTTCTACATTTTTTTATATACAACCAACTGGGATTTGGCAAAGAGGGACGATGGTGGGTTTTGACTGAGATAGGAGACTGCAGAGCACTAATGCAGTTAGCTCGGATCAAAATTCCCAATTACCCACTATAACTTGAAGGTGTTATTATATTTTTAGTTTTTACATCCTAACAATCATATTTTAACTCTTTATATTTAAGGATTTATGATATAAAAAATAATTATCATTGTATCAATAAATATGCTCGATGTCTAAGACCAAGTTAGTGAGTCGAACTATCTGGTCAAACCGAGCTATAGAGCCAAACTATCTTGCTGAACTTTAAAGTTAAACCATTTGACCGAGCTATCTCAGTACCTTGGAAAAGCGAGCTATATATTCGAACCTCGATAGGACCGAGCTATCTTAGTACCTCACCGGGATTGATCATCATCCCATCAACGTAAGCGCCATTGCTGCTTCAAACCGCACCAGATATCTCGAAGGATGAACCATCCTGATCGTAAAAATCATGGAAAGAGCCTCCCAAACAAACCTACGCTTCAGACTAAGGAGTTGGGGACATATGATGCGAAAAAAAATTATCACCGCATCAATAAACGTGCCCGATGTCTAAGGCCAAGCTACTGAGCCGAATTATCTGACCGAACTAAGGCCGAGCTATAGAACCAAACTATCTGACCGAACTTTAGAGCTGAACCATCTGGCCGAGCTATCTCAGTACATCGGAAAGGCCGAGCTATATATTCGAACCTCGGCAAAGCCGAGCTATCTTAATACCTCACCGGGATCGATCCTATCCCTTCAACATAAGCGCCATTGCTGCTTCAAACCACGTCGGATATTTCGGAGGATGAACCATCCTGATCGCAAGAATCGCGGAAAGAGCCTCCCAAAATGAAAATGGGAACCAAATACAACACTTCGTCCATGATCAATGGGATAGCTTTATCAACTGCCGATCCTCGTAACTGTTGGGATTCTGGCCTTATCGGATGCCAACTCCCTAAAACGTGTCTGGGAAATCAGGTAACGGCTCACCTTCTTACATCGTACAAATATCAAGTCCCAAGACCCTCCAGATATGCTCTTGAAGGCAATCTAAGCCTAAAAAAATAACTCTAGCAAAGGTCAAGGAGGAAGATCCTTCTGCTGGAACCTTCTTCTCTTATCTATTTGCTCAGAATCTCCACTGACTTGGGCATCGGAAGGTCTTTCGCAGGAACCACTACTGTGATTCCTGCATAAGGACTGCCTTGCAGGTCCATCCGGACGGGAGAGCACTATCCGGATCTCAACATGCACCGCCCCCAAGCCGGAGAACAAATTTTCGCAGCAACAGATTGGTGCTGAAGGAAGGGTCTCAAGTCCCTCTGAAAACTTGAAACCAAGGAGACAAGGTTCCATACAAGAAGGACGATTCCTCAATGGCCAACCGTAAGAGAGCAGTCACAGACGCTCCTAATCAGACCACCTTTCAAAGGCCTAATCCCACCAACAACACGACACCTTCGCAGCCGTTGCCAACCAAGATTCCTCCACCGCCAGCAGCCCCGGTCACACAGGACCAGTTTGCCATGCTGGTCCAACTAGTTCAAGCCCTGCTACAACTGGTGCAAGAGCTTCTTGGGGGTTTTCTTCCCGCTGCATTCTCTCAGCAGCTTCCTAGTGGGACAGTCACTCCGGTCCTACCGATGGTCCCCTCGCCCAACCCACTAGAAGCCATCGGACTCCCGCGATAGCCCATCCATAGAGAAGTTGAACCTGTACCACGGAGGGGAGGAGATAGGAGCTTGCCCAGATCCTGTCGGGCTCGCTCCTTACCTCCAGAATTCTCTCGCACAATTCAATGCTGCGGCCATGATCCCCTCATCCCGTCTCCCCTACTACTCGGGATGACGGACTGCAATGATAACTACACGCACCAAACCTACGGGCGACTGAGGCTATTCAAACGATTAGCAATGCCCCTAGATACGGCCAAGCAAAGAGGAGAACCGATTTGAAAGGGTTCGGTGCGAGGGGCTCATCTCTTTAGATGAAGACATCAAAGAGATACTGTGCCTCGAGGATATGGGACTCGGATCATTTCTGAGCAATGAAGATCTTTAAGGGATACAGTATCCCTAGGATATGGAACTCGAATCATCTTCAAACAATGAAGACTTTATAAGGATACAATACCCCGAAGACATGGAACTAGATTAAACCCCCGAGTTATTACTAGTGAAGTATGCCTAAACCAAGCCATTTTGCTCATTGTAATAAAATCTCACTCTTCGATTCAAATATTTTTTATTGAATAATAATTTTTCTTGAGTTATGGATGAAAGATAGGTCTCACCCAATCATTGACCTACGGGTCCATTTCTCTAAACTTCGGCACAGCTGAGCAAATTTTTCTCCATACCTCGGCAGAGCCGAGCAACATTTCTCCGAACCTCGGTATGGTCGAACAAATTTTTCTTCGTACCTCAGCAGGGCCGAGCAACATTCTTCGTACTTAGCAGGGCTAAGTAAAAATTTTTCTTCGAACCTTGGCACGGTCGAGCAACTTTTCTCCGAACCTCGGCATGACTGAGCAAATATTTCTCTGTACCTCAGCAGGGCCGAGCAATATTTTTCGTACCATGGCAGGGCCAAGTCAACATTTCTCTGAACCTCGGCACGGTCAAGCAATATTTCTTCATACCTTTGCAGGGCTGAGCAACATTCTTCGTACCTTGGCAGAGCCAAGTCAACATTTCTCCGAACCTTGGCATGGCTGAGCAAATATTTCTTCATACCTCAGTAGGGCCGAGCAACATTCTCTGTACCTTGGCAGGGCCAAGTAAAAATTTCTTCGAACTTTGGCACGGCGAAGCAAATTTTTCTCCCTCAACCTCGATAGGGCCAAGCAACATTCTCCGTACCTTAGCATGGCCAAATAAAAACTTTGCAGAATCAAGGTTCATCTGGCAAGTGCCTTGACCTTCGATTTGGCCATGTTTCGACCAGCTAGATGCCTGGCTTAGCATTTATAGGGCCATTATGATGTGCCTTTGTTGGTTCAAATCCCATCAATGAGATTGAGCAATCATGGACTCTACTCCCTATGCCCGAACCTACGCTTCGGACTAAGGAGTGGGGGGCATGTGATGCGGGAAAAAATTATCACTGCATCAATAAATGTGCTCAATGTCTAAGGCCAAGCTACTGAGCCAAACTATCTGGCTGAACTAAGGTTGAGCTACAAAGCCAAACTTCGAAGCCGAACCATCTAGCTGAGCTAACTCATTACCTCGGAAAGGCCAAGCTATATATCCGAACCTCGGCAGGGCCGAGCTATCTTAGTATCTCACCGGGATCGATCCTCATTCCTTCAATGTAAGCGTCATTTCTGCTTCAAACTACGTCGGATATCTCGGAAGATGAACCATCCTGATCACAAGAATCGCAGAAAGAGCCTCCCAAAATAAGAATAAAAGCCAAATACAGCACTCCATCCATGATCAACAAGATAGCTTCATCAACTATCGATCCCCATAACTGTTGGGATTCATGCCTTATCGGATGCCAACTCCCTAAAACATGCCCAAAAAATTAGGTAATGGCTCACCTTCTTGCAACGTAAAAATATCAAGTCCCAAGACCCCTCAGGTATGCTTTCGAAGGTAATCTAAGCCTAAAAAATAACTCTAGCAAAGGTCAAGGAGGAAGAACCTTCTACTGAAGTCTTCTTCTTTCATCTATTTGCTCAGAATCTCCACTGACTTGAGCATCAAAGGGGTTTCTGCAGGGACCATTCTCTGTGATTCCTGTGTGAGGACTGCCTTGCAGGTCCACTCAGATGGGACAACGCTATCTGAATCCCAACGTGCATCGCTTCCAAGCTGAAAAATGAATTTTTACAGCAATAATTTGTATTTCTTAAAAAGACTTTGCTTATATTATACTAAATAATGGCCTAACATGATTGTGAAACAAGCGTAGATCCTAGATTAGAGAGGCTCAAAAACACATGCATTTATAGTTATATATATTTAAAAAACATAAAATTTACTTTGGAAACATAAAATTGAATTAATTAAATATTTAATTTTTTTAAGCTTTTGACTTTTGATGTCATAATGGTCCCTGTTGGAGCACTATAGTTAATTTTTTATCCAAATGTTCCTCCCCTTCTTTTTTTTTTTTGGTACAGGTGGGTGATCACACCATTCTAGGGTGAGTCAAACCCAAAATATCGAAATACAAAAGTTGGGACAAAACAGGAGGGCGAGCATCGCCCTGCTTCCAACTTCAAAACTCAGAATGGTCCGCAACTCTAGCAGCAATCCAATCGGCCACAGAGTTAGCTTCCCTATAAATATGCTGGATCAGGGCGCTCTGAATACCCTAGAGGATGGCCTGGATTTCAATGATCAAAGAGTTGGACGGCAAACAGATACTAGGATCCTGACGAAGCCAGCGGATGACAATGATAGAGTCCCCCTCAATGATAAGACAACGAGCACCCAGGACATGGGTGGCCTAGGAAATCCCTGCCCAAAGCCGCCGATAGCTCAACCAGAGGCACAGATGAGTCAAAATGGCCAAACCCTCCAGCAGCCAACAGCTCACCATTCAGACCACGTATCACAAAAGCTGATCCAGTAGATCTACCCCGAACACTCCCATCAAAATTGATTTTGACAAACCCTAAAGGTGGGGGCTCCCAAGAAATGTAGGCCGTACGGCGGTGCACTACGAGAGCAGCATGGGAGCTCCATAGGCCAGGGCTGTCAGGCTTAATAACTGTTTGATGGAAAGTATACTCCGCAGCTAAGGAGGAGGTTGTCTTGGTGGTCCTGAAGGGAGGAGCCATCTCATTAGTGAACACCAGCAGGTTGCAAGATAACCAAATCTGATTAGCAATGTAAGCCCTCAAAGTAACCAACTGATGGAATCCCCGCTCCATGTCCCTCCTGATCAGCCCCAAAAAAGAGGTACGGGGAGAAGAAGTGGTATTGTCCCATGGCCAGGCATTATAGATATGCCATATATGTTTGGCTCTGAAACAAGTGAAGATAGCATGATCAACCGATTCCTCCTTCATGCCACATAATGGACAAGTGGGAAGGATGCCCACTCCACGCCTCGAAAGCAGGGAATAGGTGGGCAGGCAGTTCCAAGCCAGCTTCCAAAAAAACATACAAACCCTGGGGTGAGTAGAAAGATGCCAAATCCAAGCTACATCAGGAGACAGCTGAGACTGCGGCCTGTAAATCCTCAGGAGGTCCCTAGAAGGAGCCCAGATAGACAAGATCTCCTCCAAACCCTGACATCAGATATATAACCCGTGATAAGAGGAGTGGATAAAATGTGACAGTAGAGGTCATGCCCGAAAAAAGTGGATAGCAGAGGGTAAGCCAAGCCAAGCGGTCCTGGGTGATTAAATCAAATACTCTCATACCACTGGGGATGGCAGTGCTGACAAAGGTTGGCCAATAAGACAGAGGAAGATCAGCAAACCAAGCATCCCAAACAACATCCACCGAGGTGCCATCGCCAATCATCCAGGAGATGCTGTTCAGAATATATGGAGCATGCCGACATACCTCTTTCTAGAAAAAGGAATGCCCTCGAGTAGGCTGAGGGCCATCAGGAGAACTCCAGTCCTCACACTTAGCTTTCATGAAGGAGCTCCACAAACATTGCGGTTCAAGCAGAAACCGCGTGGCATGCCTAGCAAGCAAAGCCTTCCTATGGACAGTTAGGGATTGGATCCCCAAACCCCCCTCAGAGATCGAAAGACAGACAACGTCCTAGGCCATAAGATGAATGCCATGTCTATCCTGCATGGAGCCCCAGAGAAAATCCCTAAAATATCTCTCAATCCGTCTCAAACAAGTCACTGGAATAGCCGCATTAGATAACAGATAAAGAGGAAGGGATGAAAGCATAGATCGAATAAGAGTGATCCTCACCATCATCGAAAGATCAGTAACTTGCCAACCATCCAGACGATAGCGGACACGCCTCTCAAGATCACTGAAATCAGAGCACCGAGGCTGTCTATCCGTAATAGGAATACCCAGATAGGATAGCCAATCTGCCATAATTAGAATTTCCATAATTTGCGTAATAGCCCCCTTTAAAGTAGGCAATGTCAAAGGGCTAAAGCAAATCAAGGACTTACTCAGATTAACTTTCTGACCGAAAGCCATACAATAAGACTGGAGAATAGAGGCAAAAATGGTAGCATTGCTTATGGAAGCCATACCCAAAAGAATACAATCATCAACAAACAATAAGTGAGAAAGCCAGGGCCCCAGAGACCCAGCACTGTAGGGGGTCAAACAAGAGCTCTGCTGTGCCTGAAAAAGAGCCCGAGATATCGCATCAGCAGAGAGGATAAATAAAAATGGCGATAGAGGACATCCCTGTCTCAGACCGATCTCGGAGTGAAAATAGTCAGTCTGACCCCCATTAATAAGGATCGAAAAGGATGGGTGATAAACACATGCTAAAATCCAGTCAATAAAGAGCTGCACAAATCCGAACTCATGGAGAGTGCGACGAAGAAAAGCCCAGTTCAATCTGTCATAGGCTCTCTCCATGTTCAACTTGACGGCCATGAGACAGTGATGCCCAGAGGCACGCTGAAGATCATGCATGAACTCCTGAGCCAGAAGGGCATTATCAGTGATACTCCGACCTTTGAGGAACGCCCCTTGCTCCAGAGAAATAATACAGGGGATCACCATACGCATCCGGGAGACTAAGAGGCGTGCACAAACCTTATATAAGGTAGTGCAGAGGCTGATTGGCTGGTAGTGCTGGGGGGTGGAGGCGTTCGGACATTTAGGAACAAGAGTAACAAAAGTCTGATTCCACTCATAAGGAATGGCTTTCATATGAAACACCATCTGGATAGCCTGTGAAACATCCTGCCCCAGAATACCCCAGTAATGACATAAGAAGAAAGGTGGGAACCCGTCAGGCCCCAGGGCCTTGTCCACACCAAGATCCCATAAAGCCATCCGAATGTCATCCACAGAGATGGGCCTAGCAAGAAGATCATTCTCTGCATCCGAGACCCTATTAAGGGACAGAACAGGGAACACAGGGACGCCATCACTAGTAATATCCGTCCATCTAGACCGGAAGAAGTGAAAAAATCGGTCCCTGATTATCTGATCGTCTTCCTGGATCTGCCCCTCATCATCATCTATATACCTGATACGGTTCATCGCCTGGCGTTTGAGAGTGGCCTGATGGAAGAATCTGGTATTAGAATTCCCTTCTTTTATCCACTAGATACGGGACCATTGCTTCCAAAAATCTCCTGCTGCAAGAGAAGGGAGTGGTGGATCGATAGGGTAGATTGAAGGGATGCCAAATCAGAGTCCCGAATACCACCCTCCATATCCTCTTTGGCCTGAAGCAAAGCAATAGTAGCTTCAACTTGCTCAACTTGCCTCAGGATGTCCCCCACCTCCCTTCGATTCCAACTGGAAAGCCTACATCTAGCAAGAGCTAGCCACCTCGAAAGTATGTAGATAGCACTCCCTCTGATAGGCAACCGCCAAACCTCAGAAATAATAGCTCTAGTAAAAGAATAGGAAATTCAAAACTTCTCAAATCTAAACTGCCAACTCCATAGAGAGCCCACATCCGTAGAAATAAGAAGAGGGCAATGGTCCGAGGTAATGCGAGGCAAGTATGAGACAATAGCTGAAGGAAACAACTGAAGCCAATTAGGACTGGCCAAGGCCCTATCCAGCCTTTCCCAAACTCTAGCCGATCTTTCTGATTGTTGCACCAGGTAAATTGAGAACCCTGGAACCCCAAATCCAAGAGGTCGGCATTAGAGATGAAGAACTAAACTCAGCACTAGCTGCTGACCCAACAAACAGTCTACCACCTTTCTTTTCATGGGCCCCTATAATGCAATTAAAGTCCCCAGCAAAAAGGGAGGAAAATCCCTGAGCTAACATCGAGAGAGCCTTAACCCATAACAACCGCCGATCCCAAAAATCAGTGCTGGCATAGATGCCCGAAAGGAACCAGGGGATAGAGGTTCCGTCAAAAATAACATCAGCAACTTGCTGGCCACAACAATGAAGGGCATCCACTCTAATTCTGTCATCCCGCCAGAGCAACAAAATACTACCAGAAAGACCGATAGACTCAATAGCATAAGACCGCCAGGCTTTGGAAATCAGTCTCTAAAAATGGGCCAAACTAATCCCAGATAGACGGGTCTCGATAAGGACACAAATATCAAAATTATGGAGATGCACAAGTCTACCAAAAGAGGAGCGAAACGAAGGTTTCAAAGCTCCTCGCACATTCCAAATAAGAATCTTCATTCTGACACTTGGGGAGGAAAAGCCCCAGCCCTATCTTCAGCCACCACCGTGTCAGGGTGTAAACTCACTGGAGGGGAGCCAACCACTGACACCATGCCACAACACTCCTTAGACCGGGATGAACCCGAATCCAGCCCAGAAACATCTTTCAGCAAGGCCTGCTTCAACAGCATGACAGCAGACTCGTGGGTCTGTCCCACCATCAACTCCTGATGCGGTGACCCTAGAATAGACTCCAAGTTAGCACCCCCAGACATCGGAGATTCTTGGTACCTCGGCAAGGTTGGGCACCTGAACCATGTGCTGCATCAGAAGAGGCTGAAAAGATGAAAGATGTAGGCTCCTTCCCTTAGGAAACAAGGGGGGCCTTGCCTTTGGCTTTGTTGAGCTTGGGAGCCATTCTCTGGGAGTTGGACTAAATCGGTCGGGCCCTCTTAACTGGGCCCGAAGAAAATCCGACGCGGAGCTCTGGACTAGCAGACTCAACCCCCGAACCCAGGGCAGAGAACGGATTGGGGTCCCTAAGATCACCTGACCCTGGCTCAGACAATTGGAACACCCTCTGGGAATCAGAAGCTGGAACCAGCACGGAGCTACTAAACTAGCATGCAGCTTCTGAATCAGCCTTGCCTGAGACCAAAGGCTTCAACGGCGAGGAGGAGAAGCGACCGCCCAGAGGGACTCTGCCCTCATGCCTGCTCACAAGTTTTTTGGGAATTTGCCATCCCTCCTCCGTAGCAGGGGAAGAACACTCCTCCCCGTGAGCAGAAGAACAGGGACCTAGAGGCTGCACCTGGGAGGGTCGGCATCGCCGAATTGCTGCCATCCACGGCCCGAACCTGGGGCCGTCCGAGGATGCTGCATGCTCTGCCACCGGAACACAATAGCCGGCAAAATGGATAGCTCCATAGGAATCACAGATTCCTTCCAAGCTTTCGAAGGAGAACTGCTACCAGAACAGATTTCTGCTTCCCCAAACTCTTGCACCTGGCCTTAAAGGTTTGCCAAGGTCCACACAAACACAATCCCAAGCATAACCCCCTCGAGTCTTCATTCGTGTAGCATCATCAGCAAAGCAGAACTCCCCTGCCACAGAAAGAATCTCGGACAAAATATCCTCATTCCAGAACTCCATCGGAAGCAGGGGGAGCCGGATCCAAACTAGAGCAAAGAGAAGAGAATCAGCCAATGGGACAAACTCCGATTGCCATTCCATGGCTGCAATCAGTTGTCCGTTTACCACCAAAGGCCTCCCAAGAACCAGTTCTCTAGCATGCGAATCAGCAAATCGGAAAATATAGTGGCGATGAGCCAGGGAGAAGGCAGAATATCACCGGCAATACCAGCATGATGGAACTCACGGACGATTACCTCAGGCGGCACCCATCGACCGAGGCTCCGGGCAATGATTGAGTTATTCTCCCATCCACTGACTTCGTCTTCTAGAGCATGAACAAGGACCTGGATTATATCCGGGAATAGCCTCTCAAGCTTCGCAATCTCCGCCAAAGAGGGAGAAGAAGCTACCCATTCGAAGCGGCCACCAGACGATCGATTCCAAGCCCTACCGGCCGACAGAGACCCATCGAAGGCACTCGGGAAAGAAGCAGCAGCTGAAGCCATCAGGGAAGCAAGGCAAACCGGCGGTGATGACAGAATCATAGAAAACAAAGCCGGGAAGAATCCTCTGCATGAATCTTAAAGCAATCGGAAGAAGATGCATCCTCTCAGTCCGCATGACTCTTAAAGCACTAACAACCCTTTTTTTCTCTCCTCCTCCCTTCTTCAACACTTGTTTTTTTCAAAAACAACCATCATACGTCAATTATGATTCAACTATCATGTTTTTTTAATATTTTCTCATAAATTAGACTTCAATTCTTTATCCAAGACTATCTTTATCAATGCTCTTATATCTTTAGATTTTTCATTAATTATGGCAACATTCACGTGCAATAAGAAGCATGATAGAAAGGATGGTCAAATTAACATGTCTACTATTCAAGCACTAAGCTACTAATATTCTAAGTCATGGAGAAAAAGGAATTCTATTAAATGGTATTGTTATCATAAAATGATCAATATGTCATAATTTTTTTTCCCTTATTTAAGAATTGATCTATGATCTCTTTAAATTTATTTTCTATTTTACCTTTTTGCCTCTCTTTCCATGATAACCACGCATTTTCGATATAATTTAGAGTTTTTTTTCTATAATACAATAAATTCATCCCAAGCTTCCTCACATGCCACGTCACATGAAGGTTCTACCATTTTGTTTCCAGTAGATAGAGTATGTATTCCAATCTTCTTACTTTTTAAAACAAGATTTATAATTTATCAAGACTTTCACCATAAGCCAAGGGATTTATAATTAATTAAAAACTAAAATTTATAGCATTTATCAATACCAATTCATCAAAAATATTACCAATCATTGTAAAGCTTAAATATAATAACCTTTTCTTTTTTTTTCTTTTTTTTTTTAAAATTATAAAAGGGCGAAGGGAAGCCTTGAAGCTTGAGAATCCAACAATATTAAGTAACGATATTTCATACGTATCGATCATTCAATTTATCATAAAAAAATTAAAAAAAATAATAAATTTTTTGTTTGCATGATTAAAGTGAGATGTGCAAAATATAAACATATAGCTATCTTAATAATAGCCTTCTCTATCATAACAATAATACTTATGCATTAATTTTTTGTCGATCTTTTGATAAATAAGTCATAACCTTGCATCAAGTAAGAAGCCCATATGATATCAAGTACCTCTCCATGGTCTTGATATTTTCAAGTAGCTAAAAATTTTTATTTATCTGTTTTTTGAGTCTTTGTATTCACTTCTTGTGGATGCATGGCTCGAGTTATTTTTTTTTTTTTATAGCAAGAAAAGAAAATCAATATCTCATAAGATCATAAATTTTAATTTAATGTAGACAAGTAGAAAAGAGGTAACCATTAGTTTCTTCAACCATTATGTACTATTCAAATTAGGAATAATTTTAAGTAAGAAAAAAATAATTTCTTATAATTTTATTGCTCAAATCAAGAACTTACTTATAGAACATAAATCGATCCAATAAAAGTCTAACTAGAATCAAAACTCTTAATCATACTAAGACAAAAACACTTCAAAAGATAGATGCTTAGAATTATAGACTAATTTTTTATTTATAAAATAAGATTTTTTTTAAAAAATAAAATAAAATTTCTAGGCAAAATTAGATAGGGCTTTTTAAGAGAATAAAATAAATCACTAAAACAAAATTAAAATTCCTAAAAAGATTTATAATAAAGTTTTTTTAAAAAAACTTTTTTGTTCTTATGTTTTTGTGCTGCATACGTTAGCATACAGAAGCAGTGCCAACTGTGATGAAAAGCCACAATCCTATAAAATGTTGCAATATTAGCTAAATAATCAGATTGATTGCTTTTTTGAGAAGTAAGTTGGCAAAGAACTGATGTATGCATTAATATGTTGACACAATATAAAAAGCTTTCTCCTAGACGCTATTGGACCACTTGTTGTTCATGATTCTCCAAACCATCCTCCTCTAATGTTCAAATGAATCCTAGTAGCATTAAGAAAAAGAGCAATGATCTCTTTATTAAATACATCAATCCTAGTGTGACCTCATCGCATTTTTTTTAAATAAAATTATATTATGATTAAATTAGATTAAAATGAAAATTAATTAACCTCAGTTATTAAAAAGAAACTAGGAAAAAAAGTATGAAAGATGTATTTTATTAGAGCAGGTTAAGAATTGATTAAGAAGTATAATTCTAATTAAATTAAAACAAGAGTTTTTTTTTGTTTAGTGGCTCCAGTTTTTCGTTGTTGTTTTTTATTGACTGTTCTGCCCCAATTTCCTCTCTACCTTCCACGTTTCTTCTTCGGCGTTCCTTCGTCTTCTGCGAGATTTCTTAGGGCGCGGAAACGTAACCCTAATTGCGATCAATAATTCGTTGGAGAGGGAGAGCACGATCGCCTTTCGAGAAATCGAGCGCTCCATCGAAACCCTAACCTCTCGTCGGAGCGACAGCCGCCACGATGGAGGTGAAGCTGTGGAACGACAAGCGGGAGCGCGAGATGCTCGACAGCTTCGCCGATCTCTACGCCATCATCAAGACTACGGAGAAGCTGGAGAAGGCGTACGTGCGCGACCTCGTCTCCTCCGCCGAGTACGAGGCGGATTGCCTCAAGCTGATCGCCCAGTTCAAGACCCTCTCCTCTTCCCTCCGCGACGCCGTCCCCTCCATCGAACGCTTCGCCGAAGCCTACAAGATGGACTGCCCCGCCGCCCTCAACCGCCTCCTCATCTCCGGCGTCCCGGCCACCGTCGAGCACCGCGCCTCCTCCGCCTCCGCCTCCGCATCCTCCGCCGCTGCCGTCGCCGAATGCGTCCAGCATTTCATCACCGCCATGGACTCCCTCAAGCTCAATATGGTCGCCGTCGACCAGGTACACCCCTCCTCTCCGACCTCTCTTCTTCCCTCGCCAAGCTTGGAGTCGGGATCCTCCCCCCGGACTTCGAGGGCAGGGTCAAGGTCAGGGAGTGGCTCGCGAGGCTTGCGAAGATGGGGGCCGCAGACGAGTTGACGGAGCAGCAGGCGAGGCAGCTCCTCTTTGATCTTGACTCCTCCTACAATGCTTTCATGGCCGCCCTGCCCAATGCCGGCTCCTAATCATGCCCTTGATTGGCACCCTCTCCGTGAGGTGTCTTTTTTTTGGTTGCTTTCCCATGTGTTTTTTTGAACTGGATGTTCTATTGCTATATACTGCGTAGATAAAGACGTAGCTTTTATTCAATTTAGACTTGACATGATGATTGTAAAGTTAAAAATACCGCGCTGCCTTTGGTGTTATTTTTTACCATACATGTTTTTGTTACATTTAAGCACTTCTATCATGTTGTTTTGGGGCCTAATCATATCACAGTTTCCTTTGCAAGAGAGAAAGAGAACTAGTTTCTTGATTATTGTGGATTTCACTACAAGGTTTTCTATCCATTTTTCTTTCATCTAACTCGTGGGAGGATTGTCATCTCATTTTTTTTTTTGATGCGTATCACTTCCAGACCGTGTATTTATTTATGCTTCTACACCACAATTTTTTAAAGAGCACTTTTTGGAGTTTGGTAAGAATAGTTTATCTCTTACATTATCAATCTGATTTCAGTTTTAGTGAAGTAAAAGTGTAGGCATATCAGTTTAGCATGGCTATCATATTTCAATTTATAAAACTGCATCCCATTGTCTAGTACTCAAAAAAAGTTTTATTTTGGTAGGTTGAATTTCAAATAAAACAAATTATTAATTCTGTGGTAGTATGAATCAGGCATCTTTTTAATGGGGATAACTTTGTACCAAATATCCCCTATAGTTGTTCAAGGACCTGTTGTGAAGGCTTTTCTAAGCCCTCATAGACCGGCTCATCATATAGCTTCTCATGCATAATCATCAAAGTTACGTGGTTTGGACTTCTACAGGTTTGTTGCTGTGTTGCATCAGAAATTATTTATTGTATTTACTCTAAATTCTTTTAGTGGTCCTATTGTAATGTGATGCTTCTAGAATTGATTTATAGTCTCTTATAGGTTCAGTCATCACTGAATCAAATGTTCGGTTGATTTAAAGAGTGGGGAAGCGTGTAAGCTCTTCTAGGTTTAAGCATTGCAAGCAGTTTAACTGCTAGTCAATTCAATAGATTTTTGGTTTGTTGATTTCAAATTGTGAATTGTGGTTGACATCTGCAACATACTCTTAAATATTGTTGCCTGAGCTTAGCAAACTGGTGTTTAATGTATCACAATAAATTCACAGGATAATCATGAAATAGTTTGTTACTTAACCATAAACATGCTAACGATTGACTAGGAATATCAACATCTTTTCCTAAGCGAAACTAAGTTGAAATGATGAGATTATCACGGGCAGAAATGGTTGACAAGGAGAAGGAAAAATCTTCACGGTGCCTTGATAGACACTATGTCATGAATGCTTTGACTTCACAATGTTATTATACACGATTATTATATGCATGGACATAAAAACTAAAGATAGAAGTGCAAAGTTTCGCGGCCTCTATTCTTGGAAGTTGATGACTGTATCATCTTTAATCCTGTAATGTATTTTTAAACATTGACGCACATGCTGAATATGTTCTAGAAGGTTTGAGGATAGTAAGATTCTTAATTTGTGCCAACTGAGATTAATGAACTCTCTTGACAATTATGTTCTTTGATTAATCTAATTCATTAGGAAGATCTGATTCATTAGCATCCAATCAGGCCATTATGGAACCTGCAGACTTCCTCATCAATTTTAAGGTGCTGGCACGACTAACTTCATGTAAATATGTGTTATAGATAGTCTGTCTACCCTCCTACCAAGAGGATTGATATGCCTCAAGCCAAGATCCAAAGTCAAGGATGGACAGAATTCACATCACTAAGCATGATCTGTATCATCATAAAAACTATTCAAAAGCCAAAAAATCATGTGTTTTGAAAGCCTTCGACAGATGCTTCAGCTGGGACAAATATTGACAGTTGCGATAGCGACGGTATGCAAGACCCTATAAGGGCATATAAATTAAAAGTCCAACTAGTGATCATATTCTGCATCTCATAAAACATTAGTGTAATTGTTTACCAAAATTCAGTAGATTTGGAGACTTCCAAACCATAAATCATGCATGTGCACCAAAATTCAGTAGATCATAATCAACGACATGGATTCTTCATGTAGAAATTCCATCATTGATTTAGGATCAGCAGGATTGAGGCCTCAATCCTTTTGGATAGTTTGTTTGTCTGTACTGAAATTCCTTTAAAACTGATGCCCAGAGAGGTATGCTCATTCTTTCTTGATTTGTTGGACCATTTGATTGTTCTGGGGGAAGATTAGCTAATGTTGTGGAATTTTCTCCTCTTTTGACAAGTAAAACCTTGCTTTGTTAAAATCTTCCCACTTGACATCTACTTGTAACAATGCACATGTGAAAGCATGTCAAGTAGAAAAACACCCGATAACTTTAGTTCTTTTTCATCATAGTTCTTTTATCATCACCTGCTAACCAAGTGGGTGCCAAGTGGCTCAATTGGTGAAGTCACTGGGTGCTTATACCAATGACCGAGTGTTTGAATCCCACTCTCAACAGATTTTGAGTGGTCTTCCTCCCATCCTAGTTCTCTCCTTCAAAGAGAAAAAGCATTGAAAGTGATAGAGATGAAACTCCTTTGAATTTCAAGTTATTATTTACTGGATAAATTCATTGTTTTTTGTGGTTTTGGTATCTTGGTATGTAGTTCTATGGGAAAACCTTGCTTTGTTGCAAATATTCCCACATGCCTTTTGGTGTGAAGTGTGAAAAGAGAAACCAACACCTCATCTAGATGTTCCACTTCCAACAATGGAAGAATGTGCCATGAGAGTAGTACTTTGACTATGCTACATGGAGAGGTAGTTCAACTAAAACTTAGAGTGTGTTTGGTTTCTAAGAATAGTCATATTTTTTTATATAGAAAATAGAAAAAAACTTATGAAAACATGTTTGGTGTTTGACATTGATAATATTTTTTTGAAAAATACAACTCCAAAAAAGTAGAAAACTAAAAACTATTTAAAAATATTTTCACTGGTTTACATCAAAAACAAAAAAGAAAAGGGAATAGAAGACAAAGGTTAGAGAACGTAAAAATATTAGAGTGAATGATATTCCCTTTATTGTTTTTGCCTATCTTTTTAGAAAACATCATTTATAATGAAAATAAAAATAAAAAATAAATTTTTTGTTCTAACTTATCTAATGATTTTCTAGATATCAAAAAGCAAAAAATAAAAGCTATTTTTGAAAATGAAAATTTAAAAAATGAAAACAGAGAATGTTCTTGAAAACTAAATGTAGCCTTAGTTTTGTTAGTTGTTTTTGTTAGGTTATTTCTGATATATTGCCAATATTTTAATTTATGCACCCTTGATTTCTTATCTTACTGTTTGATTCCTTTTCTTGGTTAGTGTAGCTCTTTTCCTTGTCTCCTTCATTTTCTCCCCTTCCTCCACGGAGATTCTGATGCTTCCTTTTCTCTAAGGCTAGCTGCATCTACGCATAATTCGGACTTCTAATAATGATAATCTAAAAAATGTGCTGTAATTTAATGTTGTTCTATTATTGTGGAGATTTATCAGTAACCTCAGATCAGATGAGGACCATAAGGTAGCTTGCTTGAAGTTTTATGGGGACTGCATTTGAGGGTGATGAAATGGTGGTTTGCCAGTGCTAGGAAGTAGCAAGGTTGTGAAAGTCATCCTCTTGTGGTTTGAGTTGATCTTTTGACTAAAGGTTTTGCTTGAGAAATTATGTAGCGGCATGGAGATGGGTTTGAAGTGCTGGAGGAAATTGCCAATACTGTGTGGATGTTAGTTTTAGAATTTTAGGTTTCATTTCTGGGCTTCTGTTGTGCATAAACAAAGAGGAAGAGCAAGAGGAAGTTGTTTGAAAGTATGAGTTGGATGACCATATGATAGAAGGGTTACTTTGTTTTGGAAGGATGGTGATATTAAACTGAAGGATTGAAGTGCTGGAGGAAACAGCAATATCTTGTGTGGAT
Organism: Calamus simplicifolius; assembly: GCA_900491605.1. Classification (NCBI taxonomy): domain Eukaryota; kingdom Viridiplantae; phylum Streptophyta; class Magnoliopsida; order Arecales; family Arecaceae; genus Calamus; species Calamus simplicifolius. Next base: position 392,918 of record UESW01004911.1, read on the forward strand.
GTAAGTTTCAGAATTTTAGTTTTCATTTTTGGGCTTCTCTTGTGCATAAATGAACTGGAAATGAGGAAGAGATAGAAGTAGTTTAAAGGTATGACCTTGATGGCCATATGATAGAAGGGGTGCTTTGTTTGGCAAGGATGGTTGAAGCAAGTTTGCATGTTCCTCACTCTATCAATTCCTCATCTTGTTTCCAGCCATCGTAATGCAGAAGCTGGAGAAGCTCAAGCTTGATTGCTTTTGGAAGACATTGAGGGACGCATGGTGTTTTACCTATATTGGAGAAAGGCTTGCTCTACCTTCCTATATGGATTGCAGATTGGGTTCTTTTTTTATGGTAGAAGACTTTAATGTGACTTCGCTTGTGATATGTTGGTCAAGGGATGAAGACGGTCAATGGTGGATGGATATATTATATGATTTTAAAATTGTGGTGCGAATGCATTTATGGTCCTCAGGCAGTTCCTTGTGTGTTCTGGATGACTACGATCAGGAATCTGTTGAGGTAGGGGTAATCCTGTTTTCATCATTTCAAAGAATGCCTAGAGTATGATGGTGGCTCTAATGGATGACATTTGAAATATTGCGGTGTAGTGAACTCTGAGAAGTTAATATGGTTTTATGTGGTTATGTTAATGTGAAAGAGTGATTGGAGCTTACTAGCATATGATTATATTAGTTCATGGGAAGGACTTGAGGCTTGTTTTCATGATTTGCTGTGTGGCTTCAGTCGTTACGTTGCCATATGGTACTTTATCTTGAATGTGCTTTATATCTTTTTGCTCTCATTTTACTCTCATGTTACCAGTATTATATAAAAAAAAAATGCTAAACTTGTTTAATCAGGGGACTGTTCTAACAATAATAAACGGGTTGATGCAAGCTCTTGGTATCATGGGATGAGATTATTTGAAGGTTTGGAGCTGAGTGCAAAGGACTGAAGTGTTGGTATATGCAACTCCTTTTGTATTCTTTGGATGAAAACAGAGAACTGATCTTTAGGCTGATAAAATATCAGATTTGGCTAGCTCCTATTTTTTCCCTTTTTTAATCTTTTTTTTTCCTTTAAGATGCTTCACAATGCTTATGGTGTTGTCATGGGTGGTTTGCTGCCCTCACGTTCTCTCCATATTATATATGCAAAATTAATGTTCATGGTGATGTCTATATGTGTTTGGTGGAATCTCATCAAGCTTGTAACTGTTGTTTTCGTGTCTTTTATTAATTATAACAACAGCCAATTTTTCGTATAAGTAAAAGTCTCTTATATAATCTAAACAATGTATAACTTAGCTCGAAAAGAATATTTTAAAAGTATTATATGATCGGTGCATCCTATTAAAATTAAAAGAAAAATTTTATAAAACTGCTATTATGTTAACTATACGATATGAAATAAAGTATTGGACAAATACTGAAACAACATATGAATAAATTAAGTATATTAGAAATGCACATGTTAGGATGGATATATAGTAAAACTTTAAAAGATAGAATTAGAAATAAATATATACGAGAAATGATAGGAGCAATCCCAATTAAAGATAAAATGAAAAAAAAATTGATTATGGTGATTTAGACATATACAACAAAGATTTTTAGATACGGTAGAAAAAGTAATTTTTCAATAGTCCATGGTAATGATAGAGATAGAGGTAGACTTAAATTAACATGTATTGCCAAGAGGTAGCAACTCAGGAGGGGGGATGAATTTGATTTATTAAATTAATTATGCAATAATGTGCTTTTAGCTAATCGAAATTTAATTGGCAGTGGTGTAGTGAGGTGAACACAGTTATATCACAGAAAATATTTAAACAATCACAAACACAAGGATTTTTATAGTAGTTCAGCGCCAACCCTGCACCTACGTTCATCATCCAAAAGCCCTTTGAAAATTTTACTCTAATCGTATCATCAATGATTACAACCCCTAGTCTTCCCCGACTAGTCTTCTTGTTATATGGCACAAGGCTAGCCTAGTCCTCTTGTTTCACGGCACAAAAAAGCCAAACAACTAAGGGTTAAACCTAACCCTTTACAAAATTCAAAATAGGTTCAGAAAATATTAAGAACAATACATTCCTAGAATGAGCAAATATTCAGAAATAAATACTTTATAATTTTGAAAGCAACTTCTCAAATGAGCTTCTTCCTTGAATGCACTTTAGCAATAAATGAAGTCTTCTTTGAAGTAGTTGAAACCTTCAATGACTCTTGGAAGTTTTAAAGTATCAGCAAGGATGAGCAATCAATGATCTTCAGAAAGCACTCATGAATTCAAAGAGTTTCCTTTCTTTGTTGCTGATGCAATAATAGCTTTCTATTGTTCATTCTTTCTTTCTTCTACACAGCTATTTAAAGTGTTTGATCTGCAAAACTATCCGTTAGACTGAAACAAAAAAATAAAAAGAAAAATGGAAAGAGAAGATGTCATGCCCCAGACCCAATGTGGGATCCAGGGGTGGCAACCCGCCGCTTGCCTGGCATGCAAGGCGTTCTGTAATAGTCCAATTTATTCAAGGAAGGATATTACCACTATATCATTCAGAGTCAAACATTTTAGTACAAGCCATAATTATGAGTTTTAGGCTATATGCCCATCATACCTTGTTGCCCAGATGTAGTAACCCAAGAGGAGGGTGAATTGGGTATTTTTAAAATTAATTACTAGCGCAGATATATGCTTAATCACTAGTTAAAAATTAGTTCGCAGCGGTGTAGTGAAGTGCACGAAACAAATATACACAAAATAAGCAATCACAAACAAAAGAGGGTTTATAGTGGTTCGGTGCCAAACTCAGCTCCTACGTCCACTCTCCAAAAACCCTTTGAGAATTTTACTAATCGTATCACAACGATTACAACCCCTAGCCTACCCGGCTAGTCCTCTTGTTTCACGGCACAAGGCAGCCAAACCCTTAGCCTTTCCGGCTAGTCCTTTTGTTTCACGGCACAAGGCAGCCAAACCCTTAGCCTTCCTGGCTAATCCTCTTGTTTAACGGCACAAGGAAGCCAAGCCCCTAGCCTTCCCAGCTAGTCCTTTTGTTTAACGGCACAAGGCAGCCAAACCCCTAGCCTTCCCGGCTAGTCCTTTTGTTTAACGGCACAAGGAAGCCAATCAACAATCTAGGGTTATCCTTAACCCTATCACAAGAAATTTCAGAATAGATAACAGATAGCTCCTAACTTGAGCAGATATTCAAAAAATACTTTACAAGTTTGAAGCAAATCTTCAGCTAGTCCTCTTGTTGCCCAGATGTAGTAACCCAAGAGGGGGAGTGAATTGGGTATTTTAAAATTAATTACTAGCGCAGATATGTGCTTAATCACTAGTTAAAAATTAGTTCGCAGCGGTGTAGTGGAGTGCACAAAACAAATACACACAGAATATGCAATCACAAACACAATAGGGTTTATAGTGGTTCGGTGCCAAACTCGGCTCCTACGTCCACTCCCCAAAAATCCTTTGGGAATTTCACTAATCGTTTCACAACGATTACAACGCCTAGCCTTCCCGGCTAGTCCTCTTGTTTCACGGCACAAGGCAGCCAAACCCCTAGTCTTTCCGGCTAGTCCTCTTGTTTAATGGCACAAGGAAGCCAAGCCTAGGCATGGGCACTGGGCCGTGCCGTGCCAGGCACGGCCCAGGCCCGTCGTGCCAGAAAAATTACCGTGTCGTGCCTGGCACGGCCCATTAACAAAAGGCACGGTCCAAAAAAAAAATCAAATTCGGCACGGCCCGTGACCCATCAAGAAATGGGCCACGGGCCGTGCCTGGCACGGCCCAGCAGGGCCGTTGCTGGGCCGTGCCAAAACGGCCCTTCTGGGCCGTTTTGTGGGCCATGCCATGGCACGGCCCAGAAGGGCCGTTTTGGCACGGCCCTGCTGGGCCGTGCCAGGCACGGCCCTGCTGGGCCGTTTTGGCACGGCCCAGCAACGACCCTGCTGGGCCGTTTTGGCATGGCCCAGCAATGGCCCTGCTGGGCCGTGCCAGAACGGCCTTGCTGGGCCATTTTATAGGCCGTGCCAAGGGCCATGCCATGGCACGGCTGGTGCCAGGAGCACACTGTGCACCTAGGCACCAGCCAGCTGATCGAAGCCATGATCCTGATTGGCGATGATGGATCCGATGATTGCGATCGATCCAAGCCATGATCTCGATCGACGATGATCGATTAGATCGTTGCGATCAATCCGATCGGAGACGATCCGACGGTTGCGATTGATCCAAGCCATGATCCTGATCGGGGATGATCGATCCGATGGTTGCAATCCATCCAATCGGAGATGATCCGACGGTTGCGATCGATCCAAGCCATGATCCCGATCGGCGATGATCAATCCAACAGTTGTGATCCATCCGATCGGAGACGATCTGATGGTTACGATCGATACAAGCCATGATCCCGATCGACAATGATCGATCGGACTGTTGCGATCAATCCGATCGGAGACGATCCGATGTCTGCGATCGATCCAAGCCATGATCATGATCGGCGATGATCAATCCGACGGTTGCGATCCATCTGATCGGAGATGATCGATGTCTGCGATCGATCCAAGCCATGATCCCGATCGGCGATGATCAATCTGACGGTTGCGATCCATCCGATCGAAGATGATTCGATGTCTGGATCGATCCAAGCCATGATTCCGGTCGGCGATGATCAATCCGACGGTTGCGATCAATCCGATCGGAGATGATACGATGGTTGCGATCGATCCAAGCCATGATCTCGATCGGTGATGATCAATCCAACAGTTGCGATCCATCCGATCAGAGACGATCCGATGGTTGCGACCGATCCAAGCCATGATCTTGATCGACAATGATCGATCGGACTATTGCGATCCATTTGATCGGAGATGATCCGATGTCTGCGATCGACCAAGCCATGATCCCAATCAGGGATGATCGATCCGACGATTGCGATCGATCCGATTGGAGACGATCCGACGGTTGCGATCGATCCATGCCATGATCCTGATCAGCGATGATCGATCCGACGGTTGCGATCCATTCGATCGGTGACGATCCGATGGTTGCGATTGATCCAAGCCATGATCCCGATCGGCGATGATCGATCTGATCAGAGACGATCCGACGGTTGCGATCGATCCATGCAATGATCCTGATCTGCTATTATCGATCGAATGGTTGCGATCTATCCAATCGGAGACGATCCGACGATTGCGATCGATCCAAGCTATGATCCCGATCAGCGATGATCGATCGAACCATTGTGATCAATCCGATCGGAGACGATCCGACGTCTTCGATCAATCCAAGCCATGATCCCGATCGGCGATGATCAATCCGACGATTGTGATCGATCCAAGCCATGATCCCGATCGGCGATGATCGATCCGACGGTTGCGATCAATCCAAGCCATGATCCCGATTGGTGATGATCGATCGAACCGTTGCGATCGATCCGATCGGAGACGATCCGACGGTTGCGATCGATTCAAGCCATGATCCCGATCGGGGATGATCAATCCAACGGTTGCGATCTATCCCATCGAAGACGATCCGATAGTTGCGATCGATCCAAGCCATGATCCCGATCGGCGATGATCGATCCGACGGTTGCGATCCATTCGATCGGAGATGATCCGATGGTTGCGATCTTTCTATTTTTTTCTTCTTACTTATTGTATTATGTTCTAGAGGTCAGGCCTAGCCCCCCTCCCTTCTGTATCATTTTAATTTTAAATTAATAAACTGGTAGGGGTCTGTGCCAAACCCCCCACCATTATGGTGGCTTTATATTAATAAATTTTTTTTTATTCCTAATAATTTTTTAATTTATCAAAAAAAATATTTTTTATAAATTTTTTATTTGAGCTGTTCATGGGCCAGGCCCCAGGTGGGCCGTGCCTGGCACGGCACAGGCCCACCTGGGCCGTGCCTGGCACGGCCCACCTGGGTCGGCACGGCTTAGGCCCACATGGGCCGTGCCGGGCACGGCCCACCTGGGCCGGCATGGCTCAGCCCACCTGGGTCGTGCCAGGCACGGCCCAGGTGAGCCGTGCCGGTACGGCATGACGGGCCGGCCCAGGCCCATCATGGGCCGTGCCGTGCTGGGCCAACAGAAAAAAATTTCTGAGCCCGGCACGGTCCGGTAAACTGGGTCGTGCCGGCACGGCCCGGTACTGTAGCAGTGCCGGGCCGTGCCGTGCCATGGGCGGCACGGCCCAGTGCCCACCTCTAGCCAAGCCCCTAGCCTTCCCGGCTAGTCCTCTTGTTTCACGGCACAAGGCAGCCAAACCCCTAGCCTTTCCGGCTAGTCCTGCAAGCCACCCACTATGTGCTAATTGACGATCAGCTCTACAAGCGGTCCTTCTCTATGCCGCTGCTTAGATGCCTTCACCCATCTGAGGCTGATTATGTCCTTCGAGAGGTGCACAAAGAAATTTGCGGCAACCATCTGGGGAGTCGGTCTTTGTGCCACAAGGTGTTGCGCCAAGGTTACTATTGGCCTACCATGCAAAAGGACGCTGACGATCTTGTCCGAGCTTGTGACCCATGCCAAAGACATTCCAGTATTCAGAGGCTCCCCTCCGCCAGCCTGGTCTTCATTTCCTCCGCTTGGCCCTTTGCCAAGTGGGGAATGGACATTCTCGGCCCGTTCCCACTTGCCACGGGACAGCGAAAGTTTTTATTCGTCATCATCGACTAATTCACCAAATGGGTCGAGGCGGATGCAGTTTCTCATATAACTGAGGCTTGGGCCAAGGACTTTGTGTGGAGATCCATCATCTGCCGCTTCGGCCTCCCACACACCATCATTATTGACAACGACAAGCAGTTCGATAATCTGAAGTTCCGTCAATTCTGCGAGGAGCATGGGATTCATCACCGCCTTACCTCAGTCGGACATCCACAGGCTAACGGAGTAGCTGAGGTAACTAACCGAACCTTGCTTCAAGGGATCAAGGCTCGGCTCTCCAGAGCCCGAGGTAGATGGGCAGACGAGTTGCACCATGTCCTATGGGCCTACCGCACCACCCTGAGAGTGCCCACGGGCGAGACCCCATTTCGAATGGCCTTCGGCACAGAGGCCATCATCCCCGTGGAGATAGGACTCCCTTCCCTGCGGGTGGAAAGCTACTCGGAGGAAGCCAATGATGAGCAGCTCCGCACCAACCTCGACCTGGTAGAGGAGATCAGAGAGAAAGCTCGGATCAGAATAGCTGCCTACCAGCAAAGAGTGGCCCGTTACCATGCCTCCAGGGTCAAAGGGAAAGCTTTCTCGCCTGGTGATCTCGTTCTCCGAAAAACATCTGTCTCCAAACCGCTGGAGCAAGGAAAGCTAGCTCCGAACTGGGAAGGCCCCTACCAAGTAACGGAGGTTGTCGACCCGGTACTTACAAACTGCAAGATCTAAGCGGAAAATCCATTTCTCGGACATGGAATTCGGACAACCTCCGCAAGTATCATCAGTAGGGTACGCCTTCCACCGGCCCGCCTCCTTAATTTCTGTCGATATATTGTTTTCATTATTTATGGCATGATTACCACAATTATATCATCAAAAATCGTAAAAGGAACAGATGCTGCTTATCAATCCTCGGTACGACCGAGTTATCTATTTGAGCAGGAAATCTTCGAACCTCGGCTGGGCCGAGCAACAAATCTTCGAGTTTCGGCCGAGCCGAGCAATGATTTCTGAAGCCCTGGCCAGGACCGGAGTGCATAAACCTTGGCCAAAGTCAAGGAGTATATTCTGCTATTAAGAATCTCGGCCAAAGCCGAGGAACGTCTTCAACTATTAAAATCCTCGGGCCAACCGAGCGATATTCCTGCACCCTAGCCATGCTTGATACTTGAATCCTCGGCCAAACGAGCGAAATCTCCATGCTTTAGCCACGACCTAAGGCCTCGATTGAACCAAGCGACTTCTTGGATACTCCAAGGTGACAGAAACATCTCCCGGTACTTCGGCAGAGGTAAAGGACCTCCTTCTAATCAAAGGACCGCCTAGGTCCGATCCGAACAGGGATGAATGATCCCCAAAACTTAGCTCAGATTCAGGCAGCTTACAAGCCCCGACTAACATAACTGCGATCTCCTAAAACTTAACTCGAACTTGGGCAGCTGATAACCCCCGATCGACATTGGCAAATGTTTTGGAGATAACAGCAAATGCACCAGATACAAAATTTTCGTCTTCATTGATTAAAAAAAAAGCGACAACAAAGGAAAAGAAAAAAAAGCAAAAAGAGCCCTCACAGGGGCTTACTGTCTCCCCTAGGAGCTGCCGGGCCTTCCCTACGCCGAGTCAGCTCAGCGACTTGATCACGGAGGGATGCTATCACTCCCTCCTACCGGTCAATGACCCGGCGAAGAGCTTCAGCCTCCCTCGACGAGACGGCAAGAAATTCCTCAACCGTCTTTTGAAACTACTCTTGGCCTGCTAAAGCTGACGCCAAGGCCGTCCCATCGACGGTCACAGAAATGTGACCCCCCCGGGAGTCCCTGCGGCCGTTGCCGTCGCCGATTGGCTCTTCAGTCGATTGCCCTTCACCATGGGAGGCCATGCGTGCACTCAGGAGCTGCCAAAAGACTAATTGAGAAGATGACAGACATCGACATCCCCCGTCCATATTTATACCGCCCTGGCGAGTATTTCGATCAGTTGAGTCATTAATCTCGACATGGGGGAATTTGCCACGCGTCGTCACTTTGGCTGGCGCCTACGGGAAGCAAAGAGTCGCCCCCTCCCGAGAAATCGGTAAGCATCGGCGGCACGCCCGAAAATTCCCCTCCTTCTCTAGGGACCAGGCTCCCTCCAGTTTGCCAACCCTCATGAGATAAATGCTCTTGAAAATCCACCAGACTCCCTCGAATTGGGCGTCCTCGGAAAGGTGCAAAGAGGTAAAGCGCGCCAGCAATCAACAATAACCCGCCTCGCCGAGGGCAACCGAGTCATAACTCCAAACGTCCCCATGCGTCGCTCGCTTACGTCAGAATCTATATTCGCCGCAATAATCGAACATAATTTTTTCTTGGCAACAACCGAGCTATCTGTATCGAATCTCCATGCCTCGGCTGGCCCGAGCTATGAGTCGAAATAGTATATTGCGGCCAGTACAAACGGTCTCCAAAACATAGTTCATATTCGGGCAGCTCATAAGCCCCGGCTGAATCAAGTGGCCTTCAAAACGCTCATCCGGATTCGGGTAGCTTACAAGCCCCGGCCGGACTGAGCGATGTCTACATAAATGCTTCGTTCTACGGAAAAGATCATGCTTACATCGTGACCCCATTGGACCGCCCGAGTCCACTCTCCGACTCAATCATGGTCATATTTTTCCTCTGCTGAGGACCGAATATTAGCCTTAGCGAAAGCAAAGCGGCAAGAGCGCTGCCGAAATGCGCTATGGCAAGACATGATATGAGATCAACAATGCGAAAAAACAGACGAGAAAGGAAGAAGGAATGAATGTTTTCTTTATTTCCTCATCAATAAAAATTACAACCTCCTAAGAGGAGTTACAAGTGCACCAGAGCACAGAAATGAAAACGAGTGAATAACTCGACCGAATTGCTCCAATCAGCTTCGATTGACGATGATACTTCGGCGTCTGACCAAGAAATCAGACAAATCAGACAAACCATGAACCAGTCAGCTCGCCCGGATAGCGAGCAAGACCGGCTTCTCACGGGTCCTCTGGATGAACTAAGAGATCCAAAAAGGCGCAGACCCGTGGATGCTGATTCTGAGGGCGCATCCCCCAAATCGAGTGTGTACTGCTAGCCACTGCTAAAGTCAAAAGGCAATGTACTAGCAGACAATACACCATAACCCCCCTCCTCACATGGCAAAGAATTCCCCAGGCGGATGAGCCCAGGAATCCAAGTCAAGGGAGGAGGCGAAGTTCACGTAAGTCATGGGGGATGCGCATGCACTTCCTCCCCTGCGTTCCCCATAGCAAACCGCAAAGGACACACAGGAAGCGCGTTTGTGCGCTCTCTGTGTGATCTCTGCGGACCTTATGTGCGCTCTCCATATGATCTTCGAAACTCCTCCCTTGAGGGCGAGCTGCTCTTCAGTGGCTCCTTCATCACCCCAGCTATCTGGGGGAAGACAACTTGCGAAAAGGAAACTCGGCCCTTCATTATCAGCCTCTGAGACACAGACATCATGAAAAATCTCTACAAACACACAGGGAAGAAAGCTTTGGGATAGCCTAACACGGCCCCTCTTTTCAACTTTTTATAGGCGAAGATGAATCGGGAGCGGCTATCAAGGCAGAAAGCCCCGAGATTCAAAACACCTAACCCACCACGTGGCCTCCCGGGATGAAAATAGCGCCCTCGTTGCGCACCAAGCGCGTCGCCCGAACCATGACGCATGCTAAAAGATTTTCTCTGATCTCGGATCACGAGTTTTGAATGCAGAAAATCGCCCGCCGATCTTATGGATACGGGCAGACCTGGGAGATCGCCCAATGAAAACGACATCCTCCAATGGCGAATAAATGCTTGCGTCATACGCCAAAACAACCTGCATTAGAAAAATCGACCTAATAAAATCCTGGAAAACACTGAGACAACTTTTTGCTGGCTGCGAAGCCGTATTATCTACTTCGACAAAATGAAGGTCAACTTGCCTTGGAAAAGACAAGGCACTGATAGAGTAATAAAGAGGCGCAGGATCCAAGCACTCCTCAGTAAAGCATTTTAATGCCCTCGCTCCGGCCCAACCGCCCGTCATATCCAGGCGCAAACCGGGACATCGTCTCATGCCTTGACTCGAGACCAAAAATGCCTACATACTCCGGAACGAACCAAAGTATTGCCCCCTAGTTCGGCATGAACGATGCATGATGCTTCGGCCCGAACTAAGAAAGATACTTCTGCCTCAACGATAATGTGACGCGGTGCAAGCCCCGACCCACGTTCAGGGTGCGCAGGCATTGGTTAATGTTGAAATGCACGTCCAGTAAGTGTGAGCCCCGGCAGAAGTTGGAGTGCATCTTTTGACAAAAGCCTCGATAAAAACCAGCGATACACAACGCTCCCGCTGAACTTCACGAGCTCCTTCTTACCTCGGTCGAAACAAGGATGTCATGTTGGAAATTCCCGAAAGGGTATTTCGCTTCGTGAAGTTCGGGCGATAAAGAAAAACATCTCAAAATAACAAAAGACAGGAAGGTCCCAAAAAACTTTCTCCATTCATTATAAGGAGACGATAAAAGAAAGAAAAATACATCAGCCCTCATAGGGGCTTATCATTCTCTCCTGGAGCCACCGAGCTCTCCCCTCGCCGTGGAACCGGTCCGCCCACTGCTGCTGAAGGGATGCCACCCGCAGCTCCAATCGGCTGTTGACCGCACGCAGGTGCATGACCTCCCTGGTAGAGACGATCATGTATTGCTCTGTCGCTTGTTGATATTGCTCACGACTTGCGGACAACGATGCCAAGGCTTCACCGTCGAGATCGCCGCGGTACGGCCCCTGCGGGCCCCCAGCGGGCATAAGCGCCGAGCGGCGCCCCTTTGACTTCTCTCCATCTTCGAAAGCCATCCTGCTATCGCAGCCTTAGACAGGTCAACAAGGGACTGGCAGAGAGGATACTTAGCGGTGGCATATAGTCCATCGATATTTAAACTGCTCCGGGCAAGCATCCTAATCGCCCGAGCTGTCAGTTCCAACGCTACTACTATAAACTCTCGCCACGCATCATTGCCTCAGTGGCGCTCACAGGAAGCGAAGGGTCGCTCTCCTCTTACCGAAGAGGGCATATAAATGACAGCGGGGAGTTCAACGAATCCCCCTCTTTCGTCGGAGGTGCATCCACAACTTTGCCCTTGACAAGACGGACTACCTCGGCCCTAGCTGAGCTACCTCATCCCTCGGCCCTAGTCGAGCTATCTCACCCCTCAGCCCTAGCCGAGCTATCTCATCACTCGGCCTAGGCCGAGCTAGATCATCTTTAGCCCCTTTTTACCGAGCTGTGTTGTGTCTCGACTCCTCCATCGGGGTTATTCTTATGCCTTGGCCTTGATCAAGGTATTTACTCAAATCCGAGCTAAACCAACCAAGCGGCGCAAATAAGTCATGGATTGCTCGCGGTTGGGATAAAACGTAAGACAAGAGATCATTCGAAAAAGGCAAACAAATAGAACAACAGATCCATTTACTAATCCCCGGTTGAACCGCAAAAGAAAAGAAACAGAAAATACATATGGGGACCCCCAAGAGGTCAAGGCTTGGGATCAGACCCGGCGCCTCCTGCAGCAGCATCAGCGGGTGCATCACTTGGCTCCCCCTTTTTAACATTGTCCCACTGAGATACCTCGGCAGCAGTGTCGACGCCCAAATAGCTTCGAGATCGACATCTGAGATCTCCTCATACTCGTCCTCCTCGGCCCCTAGGGTGCGTGTCTCGTAATTTTTGGCTTCCAAACAGGACAAATCCAGGTCGGGATAAGCTTGAGCGACCTTAGCTCGCACTTCCTCTTCATCGAACTGAATGCGTTGGCACAAGCCACCCTGCGTTCCTCGGCGAATTGGGTAGAGCTCTTATACTTCTCCACCGCCGAAGAGGCCCGCGCGTTCGCCTCGGCCAATTGTTTCTACAATTCAGAAGTCCTTCGGTGCCTCGAGGCCATCTCCTCTCCGAAGGCCTTCAGCTGCTCCTGGAACTCTAGGCTCGCCTTGTTCATCTGCAGAAAAAGAGCCGAGTAAGGCAAAGGTCGAAAGCCAAAACGAACGAGACAGGGGACACTTTACCTGTTCGTCCCGTCGAGCCAGTTCACTGCTCAGTGCTTGAACCTTATTGAGAGCCTTCGACTTAGCCGATTGATTTTGACAAGACTCTCTTTGAGTTCATCGACCTGGGACTGTCTGTCCCCGATCTCCTGGTGAGCATAGTCGAGCTCGTCGGAGAGCCGAGTAGCTCGCTCGTCCGACCATTTTAGCCGATCCTTCGTTTCGACGAGCTCTTTATTTAGACGGGTAAGCTGGTCCTGCTGCCGCCGACACTTGTGCTCCTCCTCCTCGAGCCTCTTACCCCAGTTGCTTTTATCTTCGGCATGGCTGGCTTTTAGCTGGTCCCATCTCTTATCGAAAATCTGCTACATGGCCTTGACCTTGTCTTCGTGCTCCGCTCTAGTCTGGGATAATTCCAAACTAGCCTTGTCAGATTGCTCATGAAAGCCCTGAAGCTTGTTGACATGCATTGCGAGTTGAGAAGCTCTATCTCTCTCGCCTGTAAGAATCCTGCGAGTCTCCTGAGTTCCCTTTGGAGATCGCCAAAGCTCGGAAAAGATTAGCTGTTCAATGCACCCTCTCCTTGAGGTGATCGACCTCCTTACGGGCTCGAGCCCAAGCTTCGACAACCAGATGCAAACGCCATTTCAATGCCCTCATGATCAAGGCATTCTGTGAAAAGGATTGCACATATGAGGAATGCAGTTGAATTAACTGACCAAAAACCCTACTTCGGTGTGATGACTTACCCGAGACGCATAATCCGAGGCAATCCTCGTGAGAGCAAGGCCATCAATCTCGGTAAGGAGGAAAGCTTCATTCGGCACTCCAGTGTGCCTGAAGGCCACCTTGACAAGATCCTCGGATCATTCCCTTTCGCCGAGGAACTTTCTCCCTCTTGGAACACAGACCGCATCAAAGCTGAGAACATGGCGCTCACCTCCAGATCGCGTGAGTGGAAATCTACACTCAGGGAGCCAACTTGGGAACCCACGGCCCCTGAGGCCCTCATCCGGCCAGCCTCCTCCACCAAAGCCCTCATTTGAGAGGCCTCAGGCATCCCAGCTCCGGCGAGGGGAGCCCCGGCCCGAGCGTCCCCTTCGCTCGGCGGCTCCCCTCCTTCTCCTTCTTCTTCTTCTTCTGCTTCTTCGGACATCTCTCTGGCAGACTCCTTTTGAACTTCGATTTCCTTCGGGGCCTCCGGTGCCTCGGTGGAAGGCCTTTCATCAGGGGACGCCCCGCGGGGTTTGATCGCTGGTTCGGCAGGTTCATCTACCCCGTCATCCCCCACTGGCTCTCCCACAAGCAGCCTAGGCTGAATTTCAGCAGTTGTAACCGTTTCTCCCACCTTGATTGAAGCGGGGGCCGCTCCCGCCTCCGCCTGCAACTTCTTCAAACCACCGGCTTCCAATGAGAAGGACCGGGCAACCCCAACTACAGGGGCCTCCGAGTCAACTGACGTCGCTCCCTCGCCATCTTTCGACAAAACGACAGCAGGGGGAGGAGATTTCGGCAGCCTCCTTCGAAACCCCTGCGGTATCTTGACTTCTCCCCACTGATGGACCTTCCTCTGGCACCAAAGGACCGTGCGCAGCCGTTGGAACTTTGATATCTTCATCCTGTGGCGACGAGGGACGGCGATCATCACCCTCTCCCCTGATTGCCCTAGAGCGGGAGCTGGAAGGGCGAGACCTTTTCTCGGCCCTATGCTTACTGCTGGAATCAGACCTCCGGCGACGCTTGCCCAGTTCCTCCCTCATTTCATCTACGAACGCCGACCTTTCGGCTGCAGGGGCAATGCGACTCGCTCGTTAGCCCGTATAAAAATCGAAGCTAAAATCACGCTAACCTATTAGCTACAAAATAATACTTACCACGAGGGTCAATGGGGCTCAGTTCAGCTGCGAAGAGAGCGTCCTCTGATAGAAGGACGCTGGCTGGAAGCACTTGATTGCTCCGCAACATGACCAGATCCCTCTTCTCCTGCTCGGATAACTCCGGTTGTGCTTCTGGATCTTTTACATAACGTCCCCACACTCGAGGAAAGTCCGAGCCAATGTTTCCTTCGACTATAAAGAATCGCGATTTTCATTCCTTTATCGACGACGAGTTGTCTGAAATCATCTTAAAAGACCTCCGGGGACCAATATAAGGCCACTCGGAGACCCTTCTAGAAACCAAATTGTAGCACACCCTGAACATTGGGAGGGTCGCGGTTACCCCAATGCGGCTGCACAGCGAGATGAATCCGATGAGGTTGCACCAGCTATTGGGAGCCACCATGGTGAAGCATATGTTGTAGAACCTCATCACCTTCCGCACCAGCGGATGAAGAGGAAACATGAGGCCTGCCCTCAAACTCTCCTCGTAACAGAATGCTCCATCCCCTAACTTAAATGTCACCCTGTCGTCGGCCATCGGGAGCAACATGGCAACATCCTAAGGAACCTTGTATAGGCAGCGTATGCGTTCCAGATCCGCCAGGGTAACCTCTGAAGCCTGATCACCAGGACTCACCATACTCTTGATCAAAAGAGGCGCTAAGCAAAGTCTCAAAGGAAAGAGAAGGACGAAATCTTTCGAGCAACAAGCAAAAGAGCGTTATGAATGGGGAGGGCTCCGCCTCAACTTCATTTTATTCGAAAGAAACCACCTCAGGAAGAAGATAAAGCGTCTCAACCAAGACGTCCGGAACCGCCGCTGCAGGTGCTGCGAAGATCGGGACCTCCTACGTGGTGCTTCCCCAACCGTTGCCGTCATTGCTAAGAAACGATGGATCCACCTCGAGAAAGCAAAACGGCCATGCAGTAAGCATAGGGTCGAGAAAAGGTCTCGCCCTTCCAATGGAAAGAAAAACGAAAAAAGACCTTCCAATGGAAAGAAAAACAAAAAAGAAGACGTCACGCCCCAGACCCAATGTGGGATCCAGGGGTGGCAACCAGCCACATGCTTGGCATGCAAGGCATCCTGTAATAGTCCAATTTATTCAAGGAAGGATATTGCCACTATGTCATTCAGAGTCAAACATTTTAGTATAAGCCATAATTATGAGTTTTTGGCTATATGCACATCATACATTGTTGCCCATATGTAGTAACCCAAGAGGGGGGTGAATTGGGTATTTTTAAAATTAATTACTAGCGCAGATATGTGCTTAATCACTAGTTAAAAATTAGTTCGTAGCGGTGTAGTAAAGTGCACGAAACAAATACACACAGAATAAGCAATCACAAACACAAGAGGGTTTATAGTGGTTTGGTGCCAAACTCGGCTCCTACGTCCACTCCCCAAAATCCCTTTGGGAATTTTACTAATCGTATCACAACGATTACAACCCCTAGCCTTCTCGGCTAGTCCTCTTGTTTCACGGCACAAGGCAGCCAAACCCCTAGCCTTTCCGATTAGTCCTCTTGTTTCATGGCACAAGGCAGCCAAACCCTTAGCCTTCCCGGCTAATCCTCTTGTTTAACGGCACAAGGAAGCCAAGCCCCTAGCCTTCCAGCTAGTCCTCTTATTTAACGGCACAAGGCAGCCAAACCCCTAGCCTTCCCAGCTAGTCCTCTTGTTTAACGGCACAAGGAAGCCAATCAACAATCTAGGGTTATCCTTAACCCTAGTACAAGAAATTTCAGAATAGATAACAGATAGCTCCTAACTTGAGCAGATATTCAAAAAATACTTTACAAGTTTGAAGCAAATCTTCAGCTAGTCCTCTTGTTGCCCAGATGTAGTAACCCAAGAGGGGGGTGAATTGGGTATTTAAAAATTAATTACTAGCGCAGATATGTGCTTAATCACTAGTTAAAAAATTAGTTCGCAGCGGTGTAGTGAAGTGCACAAAACAAATACACAGAATATGCAATCACAAACACAATAGGGTTTATAGTGGTTCGGTGCCAAACTCGGCTCCTATGTCCACTCCCAAAAACCCTTTAGAAATTTTACTAATCGTTTCATAACGATTACAACCCCTAGCCTTCCCAACTAGTCCTTTTGTTTCACAGCACAAGGTAGCCAAACCCCTAGCCTTCTCGGCTAGTCCTCTTGTTTAACGGCACAAGGAAGCCAAGCCCCTAGCCTTCCCGGTTAGTCCTCTTGTTTCACGGCACAAGACAGCCAAACCCCTAGCCTTCCCGGCTAGTCCTCTTGTTTAACGGCACAAGGAAGCCAATCAACAATCTAGGGTTATCCTTAACCCTATTACAAGAAATTTTAGAATAGATAATAGATAGCTCCTAACTTGAGCAGATATTCAAAAAATACTTTACAAGTTTGAAGCAAATCTTCAGCAATGAATGTGGATCTTTGAGGTAGCTGGGACTTTTGAATGCTTCACTGGATCTGGACGACTTGAGCAAGGATTGAGATTTGTCAACTTCTCAGCACAAGAACTTGCTCTTCAATACTCTAAAAAATATGCAATGAATACTCTCTTTTGATTTCTTTCTTTCTCTTTTCTCTTTCAGATTTTCAAAGATTCGTCAACAAAAATCATCAAGAATCGTCAAGGTGTTCCTATGATCACATCTATTTAAACCAAAACAAAAATAATGTCTGTTAGACACATTGGTAAATAGAGGAAATTAAAAACGGAAAGAAATATAATCGTTTGAATTTATTTCCCTAAACATTAATTGCATTTAATTTTTGGCAAAAAAAATCTCTGTCAAACACCAAAAGAAAATGTCAGTAACCATGAAAATGGAAATATAATTAAAAGAGAGAGAGCATTTAATATTTGAGAGAGGTGGTTGGCTGGAAATAATTTCCAGCAGCTCCTCTAAAAGTCGTGCGGCCATGGAAGAAAGGGGAAAAGATCTAAAGCTAGCTAAGCAAAGCTAGCTAAACATCCCAAGCTAGCTAGCTAGCAAGGCTCCACGGCAAGAAATCAGCCTCAATTCAAGATAAAGTAGCTAGCTAGTGAGCTAGCTCAATTTAAATTCCACACGGTTGAAAAAAGGAAACCAGGAAAAATAGTTAACTCCCCAGTTAGCTTTCTTGAATGAGTGCACGGCTTGGAGGAAAAAAATCTGCCATATAAATAAAGTAGCTAGCTCTTTAGGTGGCTAAGGCTCAAACTAGTTAGCTTTTTAGCTAACTAGCCACAATAACAAGCATCCAATGTTTTCATGAACAAGGAGCATTTGAAAATTAGCTAGCTCTTTAGTTAGCTATCTTAAAAGTGCATGAGGCTAGGTTAAAAGTAGTTAGCTCAGCCAGGTTAAAAGTAGTTAGCTCTAGAGCTAACTCAACTCAAATTCATGCGCCCAGGGAATGAAAAGTTTGTTAAAGTAGTTAGCTTGTTAACTAACTAGATAAAAAGTGATCTTATTCATGACAAAAGTAGCTAACTTGTTAGCTAACTCCATTCAAATTTTCATGCAACGTGGGAAGTAAGAAAAGAAAAAGAAGTTAGCTATTAAGCTAACTTGATTTATCATGCAATCGGCCAAGGGAGAAAAACACCCCAAAGGAGTTAGCTTTTCAGCTAACTCTTTTGCAAAAACGTTCGGCCAAGAGTAATGGAAGAACAAAATGGTTAGCTTGATAGCTAACTCAATTCAAGTTTTCATGAAAAACGCCCAAGGGGAAGCTAGCTCGCCAGCTAGCTATATTTAAACACCATTCGGCCAAGGAAACATGCAGAAAAAAATAGTTAGCTTTAAGGAACATCAAGCCAACTCATGAAGCTAACCAGCTAGTTGTCTAGCTAGCTGATTCTAAGAACCATTCGGCCAACAAAAAATTCTGTAAGAAAGAAGTTAGCTAGCACGTAGAGTAAGCTAGCTAAGGAAGGAAATAAGCTAGCTCTCATAGTCAAGCAAAAATCCAAGAAATAAAGAATCAATTAGCTAAATTCTAGACAAGAGAAAATAAGCTTCTATGCAACGAATAAATTTTTTGCTTGATAAGGCTCACCTGTACGACACTTGTACATCCATGCAATAATATTAATTTTTCTAATAAACATAGTCTTAATTGTTTTGTAATCATCAAAATCAATCTAGGGGCCAACAATCTTCCTCTTTTTGATGATGACAAAACCATTAAGCATAAACCATTAAGCATACAAAAAAATATGTAATCTCCCCCTGAATATATGAAGTGCATGACTTTCTCCCTAATTTTAATTTATGCATTATTCTTCTCCCCCTTTTTGTCATTGATCAAAAAGATGATTTGAGGAATATGTAATAATCCAACGCACAATTCATGAAGATAAGATGCATACAATATTTAAGTCAAACACAATACATTGTCAAGCAAGCATAAGATAATATTACAAACCATTGTCCTAAACATTCATCACTTTTTCATATTTGAGCAAGGTAGCAGTTTCATAGTTTGATATACATTCAACTCATTGCCACATATAAGAGTTGATAACACATTCATATATCAAAGCACTTATAACAGTAAGATATTTAATATTCAATACATCACAGTGCTTAATGCATCAAAGTATCCAAATATTCAAGTAAGTTTCTTCTCCCCCTTACTAATTTAAAAAACTTGTTGAGATACAATATAACAGATACCACATCAAATATTTGAGTTCAAATATGCTTACATTCTTCTCCCCCTTAATATTTCAAATTTGGTCTATATGTAATAAAAGTTTTATGCAAGAAATGATACCAATGTCATATAATCAAAACATTTTATAAATGTATCATGCTAATCTCAATGTATATATGAAAAATACATAGGCATTCTATAACAATCATCACATTTCAATTTCACATTTCATATGATAACATAAGATTTCTTACATAGGTGATATGCAAACAAGATATTACAACAAAATATGCATCACCTTTATCAAATCCTTTTCATTTCATGTATAGGCAATTTATTATGAGATATGATCAAGAAATGATACCACTAATAAAGTAGGCATTTAATAGTTCAAGTCTTACAATAAAATCATATCAAGCAAGGAGTAAATAGATCAAGCTGATACCACTAGTTGCCGATCATGGGCCTACAACCCATATCACTCGACAAATGTACCGATACTTTAGATTTCTTCACGCCAAACTTCTGTAAAATTTTCTTGATGTACAAGGATTGGCTTATGAAGATCCTCTTCTTTGATTGCTTGATTTGAAGTCCGATAATTGATTTTACTCATTATGCTCATCTCAAACTCTCCCTGCATGAACTTAGCAAAGTCTTGGAACAAGAAATTATTAGTAGCACCGAATATAATGTCATAAATTTGTACTATCAATATATCATCATTCTATCTTTTAATTCATAATGTTGCTTCAACATTTTCATTAATAAATTTATTGCTAATCAAGAACTTAATAAGACTATCAAACCATGCCCGAGGTACTTGTCTCAATCCATATAAAGCTTTTGTTCAATTGAAATACATGGTTTGGAGACAAGATTTTGAAATCGGGTGGTTGATCAACAAATACTTGTTCAGCAATATATTCATTAAGGAAAGTGCTCTTATCATCCATTCAATACAATTTAACATTCATAAAACAAACAAATGCAAGAAGTAATCTAATAATCTTTAATCTAGCAATAGGAACATATGTTTCATCAAAATCAATATCTTCCTATGGATTATATTCTATAGCTAACAATCTTGCTTTATTTCTAATGAAATTATCATGCTCATCCAATTTGTTTCTAAATTCTCATTTAATTTATCATGCATGTCATTTAGGCTCTACATGAAAAACAAATGCAAAATTAATACATGTATTTCTAAATGATGATCTAATCCTAATATCATGAGATGGATCACTTAATATTAGCTCTTTAGGATGATTACAGACATACCTTCATTAGCTTTTAAATTCAGCATTACCTTGTAGTTCATCATGTTGAATTTCTTCTTCATGTATCCCTTGTATCATTGAATGCAAGGTGAGCTTCTTGACTTGACTTTAATTTCATCTGTATCAATTAAAACCTTTCTCTTCCTTAATGGAATATCATTAGATTCATCAAATATAACATGAATATAAGGTCTTATGTTCATTACAAGATTTTTCAAAGAGTTGCTGGACTTGGTCGCCACCCTACAGGTAACTAACTCATGATCCATCTCCTGCCATACCTAAAGGCATCCAACCATTTTAGATCTTTTCTCAATCACTCATTTCAACAGGCTGAAAATTATTACTCAATCCTTTGCGTTGTAGCAGATCCACGAGCAGAGCTTAAAGTGCCATCTAATCCAACTGAATTCACTGCAACAACAGCAATGGCTCAAGGAGAACATCGACATGACGACTAACTAGTCAGAGTAGAAGCCCCTGGTTAAAGAAGACCACAGTTTTGATCCGGCACAAATAACGTCTAAAGGTAGCGCAAGCCTCTCAGGGAATGTTCATCAACAAACGGTGATTTCTTTACATATTATGGTTCCAGTAAGATCTGTGCTCTCGTCTGCTGGTAAAATGTTCGGAACAAATATTTTTAACAAAATATTCATACAATAAAATACCATTGTCTAAATGGTCTACTTAAATTTCTTTTATAAAATATCAGCTTGAAAACCAGTTCAGCATCTTACCTCCCTCATCTACAACAATCAATTCCAATATTGTAACTAACAAGTTTCTGTAATCTCTCACCCCTTTAGGTGCATGGGGCACGTACGGTGTTTCCTTCTCAGTGAAATAAATAGAAACTAACATTTTGATTTGAGGGGCACTGTCATGGGTGCCAAGAGGTCTTCTTGCTAAAGTAGTAATTGGGCTTTGGCATCCAGTAACTGGTTCAAATCTTACCGACACCCTGGTGGTTCAACGCCTAAACAACAATAGCAATTTTAAGGGCACCATAAATTACAAAATTCAGCAAAAATCTAATACCAAAACTGGAATAAACACTTCTGTAGATACAAATCCCTGGGGCAAGGGACATGTTCATGATAATTAAGTATTCAAGAGATTTATCAACCAAGATGTGCAAGAGGGCCCTGAACCAATAATCACAGTTCATATCACGACCATACCTAACTATCCAAGCAAGCTGATAAAATGACAACAGAAGTTGCATTCTAGCAAATAAAAGGGTCAGATTGCACTAGTAGAGAAGCATTAGGCTTTGTACTTTGATCTAATAGTGCGATACAAAAAGCATCCTTCAAGCTTCTGTAACAAGCCATAACTCCTTTACCCAACTACATGGGATTGGCTAGATGAATATGCTTCTCTCTATTCAGGACTAAGTCAATACTCAAATTATAAATAGTCATCTCTCTTAATTATTTCTATCTATGTTGTTGACCCCATGTTGATTTTGATAATTATAAAATAATTAAGTAGGGTACTAATATGTTTATTATAGAGATAAAGATCAATGCAGGCAAATATAGCATATCAAGAAGATGTTTCAATAAGTTACAAAGTCATTTCAAGTTCCATGACCAGCTGGAGTTGTCGTTTAGACAATTAAAACTACTGCTGCATCACCTTGGCCGAACCACCTTGTTTTCTAGTTAGCTGGGATGGTTCTCTAGCTAACTGGATTGCATGTTCTTCTCCCTGGTCGAATGGATGCTTAAAATAGCTAACTTGATGGAACATTTAGCTAGCTATGTTGCCTGATTTTTCTCTCTGGCCGAACACATCATTGAATTAGTTAACTGGACATGAAGTCCAGCTAACTAAGGGTTGCTGATTCTTTTTTCTAGCCGAATGCATGATAGAAACAGCTAACTGATGGAACATCAGCTAGCTGAGCTCCACAAAAATTCCTTCTTGGCCGCATGGACTTTTAAATTAGAGGTGCAACTTAAGCTCATGAAACTCGGATTTTCCTCAACCCTAACCCTAACCCAATTGTAAAATATCAACCCTAACCCTATTTGTAAAACCTCAACCTTAACCCTATTTTTAAAAATCGAATTCGGATTGAGTTTCGGGTTGATGAAAAAATAAAATAAAATACTTTTTTCAAAGTAAATAAACATCGAATTATGGATCCCAAAGATGAGAAAATAAAATCTCTTGCCGAACGGATAAGCTGAACTCGGGGCTTTAATATTGTATTAAAAAAAGTTTTACCTAAAATAAAGAAGAGAAGAAGGTACCGTAAACAAAGAAGAGGAAGCGAAAAGTGAAACAAAATGTGCAGGTAGTCCGCCTTTATGTTTATTCTCTTTCTCGCCTGCAACCGACGGCCTTACTCTCCTTGCCCTCAAGTTGGCTATCTCGTTCGATCCGATTGGCGCCCTCAACGCCCTAAAAAACCTGATGCCGATAAGCTACCCCCGTTCGGGTAACCTTCAGGTTTGGATTATCTCAGATTCGGGTTGCGATCAACCCGAACCTGGATCAATTGCAAATCAGGCCGAGTTAAACCTGGGTCTTTCGGGTTCGGGTTGGACAAACATGAGTTTAAACACTGCTGTAAATCGGGTTCGGGTTGAATCCGGCCCAAGTTGCACCCCTACTTGGATCTAGTTAACTGGAGCTCATCTCCAACTAACTAAATCGCATGAAAATTCTTCTTGGCCGAACTCTTCTTAGAAACAGTTAACTGGATTTACATCCAGCTAACTAAACTCCATAAAGCTTTTTCTTCATGGCTGTGTGGACCTTAAATTTAGCTAACTGGAGTTCATCACCAGTTAACTAAATTGGGAATGCTTTTTGGCCGTGCTTATGATTGAATTAGTTAACTGGACATGTAGTCTAGCTAACTAAGGATATTGATATTTCCCTCTGGCCGTGCTCTTCATTGAAATAGTTAACTGGACTTTTAGTCCAACTAACTAATGGAACTCAGAAATTCTCTAGCCGAATGCTTTATTGAAATAGTTAACTGAACTTCTAATCCACCTACAGAATGGTGCAGTCTTCTCTTGGCCGAATGGTGTCTCAGTTTAGCTAATTGGAATGGGATCCAACTAGCTAAGACTTCATGGCTTTTTCTCCCTACACGATTTCTTTTGTGCTTCAGCTAACTAATTCCTTCCTATAGCCAGCTGGGGAGTTCTTCTCTGGTTCACCTGGGCGTGCTTCTCTCATGTTGAATTCTTTTCCAGCTGGAGTTTGCCTCTTTGAAAATGCCATGACTCTTTCTTCATTTCCGGCGATTGTCAGTGCATTCAATGCTTCGAACAATTTGTTCAACGATTATCTTCTGTGACCCCCTGCTGTGGATCCTCACATGGTGAGGATCCACCATTGTTGACGGAGGAAGGGGGGCGCCGCCCCCTTCCTCTGCCATCGTTGACGGTTGGGCGCGGGGCACCGCAACCAGTTAAGAAAGGGGGCGCCGACGCACCCCTTCACACGGACGCAGGGGAGGGGATAACCCTCCCCTCGCCACGATTTAAGGAGGGGGGGAGCACCCCTCCTCCACCATCCTTCCCCCCCCCCCAGTGCCGGCCATAGGTAAGAGAGAGAAAGGGAGAGGGAGCCGACCGCGGCGACGATCGGGCCATAGGTAAGAGAGAGAGAAAGGGAGAGGGAGCCGACCGCGGCGACGATCGACTCTGGCCTGGTCGTCGACGGCCGGGCCGCCCAGAATTTGATCGGTGGTGGCCCTGGCCGCTGGCACTGCTTCCCCCTGTTTCATCCGAAACAGGGAAGGAGGCGGGGGAGAAGATGAGGAGCGGACCGTTGGGCCGTCCGGGAATTGGGCCCTGTTGGGCTGATTCTGAGCTATTTTTGGGCTACAATTTGGGCCCTGTATTGGATCGAGAATGGAGAAATAAAAATATGATCCGATTCGGCGTTGATTCTAGTTTCTCGGGATATTTTTATTTTCTCATTCGGGCTAATATATTGGGAGATATTCGAGCCCAAAGTTGGGCCCAGGATTAGACTGGGTAGACCTTAGGGATGCTTTATTATTCTAATTTTTGAGATTTAATTATGAAAATTAATGCTGTAGGTAACCAGATATCCACATAGCTGATTTACAGTTTAGAATTAGCATAATGAGGTAAGTAAGCCATTTATTATAATTTTTATAATTTATTAAAATATAAAAATTATATATTTAAATGCTATACGGATATATATTGCCTTAATTGTATTTAAGCCATTTATTGCAAGTAAACTAATACCCTGATTTCATAAATTATTTAATATATAAATCTTTGGATTTATAGCTATATGCATATTTATGAAATGAGGCAAAATAGAATTTTGTTATTTAATTGATAAATAGTACCATGAGTATACAATTGAGTATCTGTTATAATTATATGTGACTGCTAATATTTTGCAAAGTATGGATTATAAATATGCAAAAATTGATTGATGTGATTATTCTAGCTTTGCAAAATATACTGGTACTATTGATATATTTTATGCTATGAATGTACAAACCACTGTATATGTGATATAAGGAGCTTATGCTCATGATGATGCATGATGTGCTACATGCTAATATGATGATGATATGTATCGCCGCGGTTCTCATATGATATGAAATGATATGAAATGCCAAGAGATACAGAACCCACCTCCATAGGGGGAGATATTGAAGGACACACATCTAGAGGATGTGATGTGATTGATATATGGCATAACTTACACACATCTAGAGGATGTATTGTGATTGATTATGATATATGGCATAACGCTGGTACCAGGACCCTTCCTATTAGGGGACATTAAAGAGTGATACTCCAGATGGGTATTGTAGGACCGTGGGATACATAAGGAAATAATAATATGAATACAGTGGATTTTTTTACATTGCATATTTCAGCATTTATTGTATAATTAAGATTCCAAAATTATTTGAGCTGATAACATACATGTTTTGATAACATGATGAATGTATTTAAAATTGAAAGTTTTATACATAAAAATGTCATTTGGTAATATCTTGACAAAATGATTATATAATAGTAGGCTTAGTTATTGAGTGTAAGCTCATATAAATCGTACAATGTTTTTCAGAGCCAAAGGACTGAAGAATGGGATTTGGGATAGTTGGAGCTTCTATCAGAGGAAATTAAGATCCAACATTTTATTGTAACCCCATTGATTTATGTATGTTGGCCCTAGATTGATTTTGATGATTACAAAACAATTAAGACTATGTTTATTAGGGAAATTAATATTATTGCAGGGATGTACAAGTGTCGTATAGGTGAGCCTTATCAAGCAAAAAATTTATTCGTTGCATAGAAGCTTATTTCTCTTGTCTATAATTTAGCTAATTGATTCTTTATTGCTTGGATTTTTGCATGACTATGAGAGCTAGCTTATTTCCTTCTTTAGCTAGCTTCCTCCACGTGCTAGCTAACTTCTTTCTTGCAGAATTTTTTGTTGGCCGAATGGTTCTTGGAATCTGCTAGCTAGGCAACTAGCTGGTTAGCTTCATGAGTTGGCTTGATGTTCCTTAAAGCTAACTATCTTTTCCGAGCTTTGGCGATCTCCCAAAGGGAACTCGAGAAGACTCGCAGAATTCTTACAGGTGAGAGAGATAGAGCTTCTTAACTCGCAATGCAGGTCAACGAGCTTCAGGGCTTTCGTGAGCAATCCGACAAAGCTAGTTTGGAATTATCCCAGACTAGAGTGGAGAACGAAGATAAGGTCAAGGCCATGCAGTAGTTTTTCAATAAGAGATGGGACCAGCTAAAAGCCAGCCATGCCGAAGATAAAAGCACTGGGGTAAGAGGCTCGAGGAGGAGCACAAGTGTCGGCGGTAGCAGGACCAGCTTACCCGTCTGAATAAAGAGCTCGCCGAAACAAAGGATCGGCTAAAATGGTCGGACGAGCGAGCTACTTGACTCTCTGACGAGCTCGACTATGCTCACCAGGAGATCGGGGACAGACAGTCCCGGGTCGATGAACTCAAAGAGAGTCTTCGTCAAAATCAATCGGCTAAGTCGAAGGCTCTCAATAAGGTTCAAGCACTGAGCAATGAACTGGCTCGACGGGACGAACAGGTAAAGTGTCCCCTGTCTCGTTCGTTTTGGCCTTTCGACCTTTGCCTTACTCGGCTCTTTGTCTGCAGATGAACAAGGCAAGCCTGGAGTTCCAGGAGTGGCTGAAGGCCTTAGAGAGGAGATGGCCTCGAGGCACCGAAGGACTTCTGAATTGGAGAAACAATTGGCTGAGGCGAACGTGCGGGCCTCTTTGGCGGTGGAGAAGTATGAGAGCTCTACCCAATTCGCCGAGGAACGTAGGGCGGCTTGTGCCGATGCATTCCGGTTCGGTGAAGAGGAGGCATGAGCTAAGGTCGCTCAAGCTTATCCCGACCTGGATTTGTCCTGTTTGGAAGCCAAATATTACGAGACACGTACCCCAGGGGCCGAGGAGGACGAGTATGAGAAGATCTCATACGTCGATCTCGAAGCTATTCTGGGCATCGACACTGCTGCCGAGGTATCTCGGCGGGACACTATTAAAAAGGGGGAGCCAAGTGATGCTCCCGCTGATGCTGCTGCAGGAGGCGTCGGGTCTGATCCCAAGCCTTGACCTCTTGGGGGTCCCCATATGTATTTTCTGTTTCTTTTCTTTTGCGGTTCAACCGGGGATTAGTAAACGGATCCGTTGTTCTTATTTGTTTGCCTTTTTCGGATGATCTCTTGTCTTACGTTTTATCCCGACCGCAAGCAATCCATGGCTTATTTGCGCCGCTTGGTTGGTTTAGCTCGGATTTGAGTAAATACCTTAATCAAGGCCAAGGCATAAGAATAGCCCAGACGAAGGAGCCGAGACACAACACAGCTCGATAAAAAGGGGCTAAGAGACGATCTAGCTCAGGCCTAGGCCAGAGGGCCGAGAGATAGCTCGGCTAGGGCCGAGGGATGAGATAGCTCAACTAGGGCCGAGGGATGAGATAGCTCGGCTAGGGCCGAGGTAGTCCGTCTTGTCAAGGGCGAAGTCGTGGATGCGCCTCCAACGAAAGAGGGAGATTCGTTGAACTCCCTGCTATCATTTATTTGCCCTCTTCGGTAAGAGGAGAGCGACCCTTCACTTCCTGTGAGCGGCCACTGAGGCAATGACGCGTGGCGAGGGTTTATGGTAGCGGCGTTGGAATTGACAGCTCGGGCGATTAGGATGCTTGCCCGGAGCAGTTTAAATATCGATGGACGATATGCCACCGCTAAGTATCCTCTCTGCCAGTCCCTTGTTGACCTGTCTAAGGCTGCGATAGCAGGATGGCTTCCGAAGATGGAGAGAAGTCGAAGGGGGCGCCGCTCGGCGTTGATGCCCACTGGGGGGCTCGTAGGGGCCGTACCACAGCGATCGTCGATGGTGAAGCCTTAGCATCGTTGTCTGCAAGTCATGAGCAATATCAACAAGCGATAGAGTAATACATGATCGTCTCTACCAGGAAGGTTATGCACCTGCGTGCGGTCAACAACCGGTTGGAGCTGCGGGTGGCATCCCTTCAGCAGCAGGTGGGCGGACCGGTTCCACGGCGAGGGGAGAGCTCGGTGGCTCCAGGAGAGAATGATAAGCCCCTATGAGGGCTGATGTATTTTTCTTTCTTTTTGTCGTCTCCTCATAATGAATGAAGAAAGTTTTTTGGGACCTTCCTGTCTTTTGTTATTTCTGAGATGTTTTTCTTTATCGCCCGAACTTCACGAAGCGACATACCCTTTCAGGGAATTTCCAACATGACATCCTTGTTTCGACCGAGGTAAGAAGGAGCTCGTGAAGTTCAGTGGGAGCGTTGTGTATCGCTCGATTTTTGTCGAGGCTTTTGTCAAAAGATGCACTCCAGCTTCTGCGGGGCTCACACTTACTGGACATGCATTTCGACATTAACCAATGCCTGCGCACCCTGAACGTGGGTCGGGGCTTGCACCGCGTCACATTATCATTGAGGAAGAAGTATCTTTCTTAGTTTGGGCCGAAGCATCATGCATCGTTCAGTTGTGCCGAACTAGGGGGCGATACTTTGGTTTGTTCCAGAGTATGTAGGCATTTTTGGTCTCGAGTCAAGGCATGAGACGATGTCCCGGTTTGTGCCTGGATATGATGGGCGGTTGGGCCAGAGCGAAGGGCATTAAAATGCTTTTACTGAGGAGTGCTTGGCTCCTGTGCCTCTTTATCACTCTGTCAGTGCCTTATCTTTTCCAAGGTAAGTTGACCTTCGTTTTGCCGAAGTAAATAATAGGGCTTCGCAGCCAGCAAAAAGTTGTCTCGGTGTTTTCCAGGGGCTTTTATTAGGTCGATCTTTTCCAATGCAGGTTATTTTGGCGTATGACGCAAGCATTTATTTGCCATTGGAGGATGTCATTTTCACTGGGCGATCTCCTAGGTCTGCCCGTATCCGTAAGATCGGCGGGCAATTTTCTGCATTCAAAACTCATGATCCGGGATCAGAGAAAATCTTTTAGCATGCGTCATGGTTCGGGTGACGTGCTTGGTGCGCAATGAGGGGTGCTATTTTCATCCCGGGAGGCCACGTGGTGGGTTAGGTGTTTTGAATCTCGGGGCTTTCTGCCTTGATAGCTGCTCCCGATTCATCTTCGCCTATAAAAAGTTGAAAAAAGGGGCCGTGTTAGGCTATCCCCAAAGCTTTCTTCCCTGTGTGTTTGTAGAGATTTTTCATGATGTCTGTGTCTCAGAGGCTGATAATGGAAGGGCCGAGTTTCCTTTTCGCAAGTTGTCTTACCCCGGATAGTTGGGGTGATGAAGGAGCCGCTGAAGAGCAGCTCGCCCTCAAGGGAGGAGTTTCAGAGATCATATGGAGAGCGCACAGAAGGTCCGCAGAGATCACATGGAAAGTGCACATACGCGCTTCTTGTGTGTCCTTTACGGTTTGCTATGGGGGACACAGGGGAGGAAGTGCATGCGCATCCCCCATGACTTACGTGAACTTCGCCTCCTCCCTTGACTTGGATTCCTGGGCTCATCCGCCTGAGAAATTCTTTGCCATGTGAGGAGGGGGGTGATGGTGTGTTGTCTGCTAGTACATTGCCTTTTGACTTTGGCAGTGGCTAGCAGTACACACTCCATTTGGGGGGATGCACCCTCAGAATCAGCATCAACGGGTCTGCGCCTCCTTTTGGATCTCTTAGTTCATCAGAGGACCCGTGAGAAGCCGGTCTTGCTCGCTATCCGGGCGAACTGACTGGTTCATGGTTTGTCTGATTTATCTAATTTCTTGGGTCAGACGCCGAAGTATCATCGTCAATCGAAGATGATCGGAGCAATTCGGTCGAGTTATTCACTCGTTTTCATTTCCTATGCTCTAGTGCACTTGTAACTCCTCTTAGGAGGTTGTAATTTTATTGATGAGGAAATAAAGAAAACATTCATTCCTTCTTCCTTTCTCGTCTGCTTTTTTCGCGTTGTTGATCTCATATCATGTCTTGCCATAGCGCGTTTCGGCAGCGCTCTTGCCGATTTGCTTTCGCTAAGGCTAATATTCGGTCCTCAGCAGAGGAAAAATATGACCATGATTGAGTCGGAGAGTGGACTCGGGCGGTCCAACGGGTCACGATGTAAGCATGATCTTGTTCGTAGAACAAAGCAGGTATGCAGACATCGCTCGATCCGGCGGGGGCTTGTAAGTTGCCCGAATCCAGAGGAGCGTTTTGAAGGCCACTTGATTCGGCCAGGGCTTGTGAGCTGCCCGAATTCGAACTATTTTTGGAGACCGTTTGTACCGGCCGCAATATGATATTTCGACTCATAGCTCGGGCCAGCCGAGGCACGGAGATTCGATGCAGATAGCTCGGTTGTTGCCGAGAAAAAATTATGTTCGATTCTTGTGGCGAATATAGATTCTGACGTAAGCGAGTGACGCGTGGGGACGTTCGGAGTTATGACTCGGTTGCCCTTGGGCGAGGCGGGTTATTGTTGATTGCTGGCGTGCTTTACCTCTTTGCACCTTTCCGAGGATGCCCAATTCGAGGGAGTTTGGTGGATTTTCAAGAGCATTTATCTCATGAGGGTTGGCAAACTGGAGGGAGCCTGGTCCCTAGAGAAGGAGGGAAATTTTCGAGCATGCCGCCGATGCTTACGATCCTTCTCGGGAGGGGGCATGACTCTTCGCTTCCCGTAGGCACCAGCCGAAGTAACGACGCGTGGCAAATTCCCCCAGGTTGAGATTAATGACTCGACTGATCGAAATACTCACCAGGGTAGTATAAATATGGACGAGGGGGATGCCGATATCTGTCATCTTCTCAATTAGTCTTTTGGTAGCTCTTGAGTGCAGGCATGGCCTCCCATGGTGAAGGGCAATCGACTGAAGAGCCAAGCGGCGGCGGCAACGGCCGCAGGGACTCCCGGGGGGGTCACACTTCTGTGACCGTCGATGGGACGGCCTTGGCATTAGCTTTAGCGGGCCAAGAGCAGTTCCAAAAGACGGTTGAGGAATTTCTTGCCGTCTCGACGAGGGAGGCTGAAGCTCTTCGCCGAGTCATTGACCGGCAGGAGGGAGTGATAGCGTCCCTCCATGATCAAGCCGCCAAGCTGACTCGGCGTAGGGAGGGCCCGGTAGCTCCTGAGGGAGACAATAAGCCACTGTGAGGGCTCTTTTTGCTTTTTTCTTTTCCTTTGTTGTCGCTTTTCTTTTTTAATCAATGAAGACGAAAATTTTGTATCTGGTGCATTTGCTGTTATCTCCAAAACATTTGCCAATGTCAATCGGGGTTATCCGCTGCCCGAGTTCGAGTTAAGTTTTAGGAGATTGCAGTTATGTTAGTCGGGGCTTGTAAGCTGCCCGAATCTAAGCTAATTTTGGGGATCGTTCATCCCTATTCGGATCGGACCTAGGCGGTCCTTTGATTAGAAGGAGGTCCTTTACCTCTGCCGAAGTACCGGGAGATGTTTCCGTCACCTTGGAGTATCCAAGAAGTCGCTTGGTTCAGTCGAGGCCTTAGGTCGTGGCTAAAGCGTGGAGATTTTGATCGTTTGGCCGAGGATTCAAGTATTGAGCATGGCTAGGGTGCAGGAATATCGCTCGGTTGGCCCGAGGATTTTAATAGTTGAAGACGTTCCTTGGCTTTGGCCGAGATTCTTAATAGCAGAATATACTCCTCGACTTTGGCCAAGGTTTATGCACTCCGGTCCTGGCGGGGGCTTCAGAAATCATTGCTCGGCTCGGCTGAAACTCGGAGATTTGTTGCTCGGCCCAGCCGAGGTTCGAAGATTTCCTGCTCAAATAGATAACTCGGTTGTACCGAGGATTGGTAAGTAGCATTTGTTCCTTTTGATTTTTGATGATATAATTGTGGTAATCATGCCATAAATCATGAAAACAATGTCGACATAAATTAAGGAGGCAGACCGGTGGAAGGCATACCCTACTGATGATACTTGCGGAGGTTGTCCGAATTCCATGTCCGAGGAATGGATTTTCGCTTAGATCTTGCAGTTTATAAGTACTGGGTCCGACGACCTCCATTACTTGGTAGGGGCCTTCTCAGTTCGGAGCTAGCTTTCCTTGCTCCAATGGTCTGGAGACAGATGTTTTTCGGAGAACGATATCGCCAGGCGAGAAAGCTTTCCCTTTGACCCTGGAGGCATGGTAACGGGCCACTCTTTGCTGGTAGGCAGCTATTCTGATCCAAGCTTTCTCTCTGATCTCCTCTACCAGGTCGAGGTTGTTGCGGAGCTGCTCGTCACTGGCTTCCTCTGAGTAGCTTTCCACCCGCAGGGAAGGGAGTTCTATCTCTATGGGGATGACGGCCTCTGTGCCGAAGGCCATTCGAAATGGGGTCTCGCCCTGGGCACTCTTGGGGTGGTGCGGTAGGCCCATAGGACATGGTGCAACTCATCTGCCAATCTGCCTCGGGCTCTGGAGAGCCGAGCCTTGATCCCTTGAAGCAAGGTTTGGTTAGTTACCTCGACTGCTCCATTAGCCTGTGGATGTCGATTGAGGTAAGGCGGTGATGAATCCTATGCTCCTCGTAGAATTGATGGAACTTCGGATTGTCGAACTGCTTGCCGTTGTCAGTAATGATGGTATGTGGGAGGCCGAAGTGGCAGATGATGGATCTCCACATGAAGTCCTTGGCCTGAGCCTCAGTTATCTGAGCAACTGCTTTCGCCTCGACCCATTTGGTGAAGTAGTTGATGGCGATGAATAAAAACTTTCGCTGTCCTGTGGCAAGTGGGAACGGGCCGAGAATGTTCATTCCCCACTTGGTAAAGGGCCAAGCAGAGGAAATGGGGACCAGGCTGGCGGAGGGGAGCCTCTGAATACTGGAATATCTTTGGCACGGGTCACAAGCTCGGACAAGGTCGTCAGCATCCTTTTGCATGGTAGGCCAATAGTAACCTTGGCGGAGCACCTTGTGGCACAAAGACCGACTCCCCATATGGTTGCCACAAATTCCTTCGTTTACCTCCCAAAGGGCATAATCAGCCTCAGATGGGTGAAGGCATCTGAGCAGCGGCATAGAGAAGGACCGCTTATAGAGCTGGTCGTCAATTAGCACATAGTGGGTGGCTTGCAGCTTTAGCTTTCTAGCTTCCCTTCGATCGGCTGGGAGCGATCCTTCTTTGAGATACTTCAGGATGGGGTCGAACCATGATGGTTCGGCCTCAACTTGCATTACTCGGTCAGCTTCCGCAATGCTGGGCCTCTCCAAAATTTTTAGATGAAACTTTCGCTCGGCATCCATCGATTCCGCAGTTGCCAGCCGAGACAATAGGTCGGCATGGACATTTTCAGATCTCGAAATCTGAATAATTTCAAATTCAGGGAAGTGGGAAGGTAGGCTTCGAACCTCTTGGAGATATCGAACCATGTTCGGCTCCCGGGCCTCAGACTCGCCCCGCACATGACCAGCCACCAACTGAGAGTCAATGAAGGCATTCAGCTTCTTCAACTTAAGGTCGCGGGCGATTCGGAGCCCGGCGAGCAGAGCCTCATACTCGGCCTCGTTGTTGGATGCAGGGAAGGAGAAGCGGACGCCATATTCGAAAGTCACCCCCTTCGGGCTGGTGAGGATTAAGCCAGCACCAGAGCAGTGGACATTGGATGACCCGTCGACATGGAGGAGCCAGCGGGCATCAGATTTCAGGCGCTCGGGGGAGTCGGGAGTGGAGCCGTCCTCCGGGATAGTGCATTCGAGGAGGAAATCAGAGGAAATTAAGATCCAACATTTTGTTGTAACCCCATTGATTTATGTATGTTGGCCCTAGATTGATTTTGATAATTACAAAATAATTAAGACTATGTTTATTAGGGAAATTAATATTATTGCAGGGATGTACAAGTGTCGTACAGGTGAGCCTTATCAAGCAAAAAATTTATTCGTTGCATAGAAGCTTATTTTCTCTTGTCTAGAATTTAGCTAATTGATTCTTTATTGCTTGGATTTTTGCATGACTATGAGAGCTAGCTTATTTCCTTCTTTAGCTAGCTTCCTCCACGTGCTAGCTAACTTCTTTCTTGCAGAATTTTTTGTTGGCCGAATGGTTCTTGGAATTAGCTAGCTAGGCAACTAGTTGGTTAGCTTCATGAGTTGGCTTGATGTTCCTTAAAGCTAACTATTTTTTCCTGCAAGTTTCCTTGGCCGAATGGTATTTAAATATAGCTAGCTGGCGAGCTAGCTTCCCCTTGGGCATTTTTCATGAAAACTTGAATTGAGTTAGCTATCAAGCTAACCATTTTGTTCTTCCATTACTCTTGGCCGAACGTTTTTGCAAAAGAGTTAGCTGAAAAGCTAACTCCTTTGGGGCGTTTTTCTCCCTTGGCCGATTGCATGATAAATCAAGTTAGCTTAACAGCTAACTTCTTTTCTTTTCTTACTTCCCACGTTGCATGAAAATTTGAATGGAGTTAGCTAACAAGTTAGCTACTTTTGTCATGAATAAGATCACTTTTTATCTAGTTAGCTAACAAGCTAACTACTTTAACAAACTTTTCATTCCCTGGGCACATGAATTTGAGTTGAGTTAGCTCTAGAGCTAACTACTTTTAACCTGGCCTCATGCACTTTTAATATAGCAAACTAAAGAGCTAGCTAATTTTCAAATGCTCTCTGTTCATGAAAACATTGGATGCTTGTTATTGTGGCTAGTTAGCTAAAAGCTAACTAGTTTGAGCCTTAGTCACCTAAAGAGCTAACTACTTTATTTATATGGCAGATTTTTTTCCTCCAAGCCATGCACTCATTCAAGAAAGCTAACTGGGGAGTTAACTATTTTTCCTGGTTTCCTTTTTTCAGCCGTGTAGAATTTAAATTGAGCTAGCTC
The DNA here is from genome assembly GCA_900491605.1 of Calamus simplicifolius. Classification (NCBI taxonomy): domain Eukaryota; kingdom Viridiplantae; phylum Streptophyta; class Magnoliopsida; order Arecales; family Arecaceae; genus Calamus; species Calamus simplicifolius. Next base: position 427,760 of record UESW01004911.1, read on the forward strand.
ACTAGCTAGCTACTTTATCTTGAATTGAGGCTGATTTCTTGCCATGGATCCTAGCTAGCTAGCTAGCTAGCTTGGGATGTTTAGCTAGCTTTGCTTAGCTAGCTTTAGATCTTTTCCCCTTTCTTCCATGGCCGCACGACTTCTAGAGGAGCTGCTGGAAATTATTTTCAGCCAACCACCTCTCTCAAATATTAAATGTTCTTTCTCTCTTTTAATTATATTTCCATTTTCATAGTTACTGACATTTTCTTTTGGTGTTTGACAGAGATCTTTCTTTGCTAAAGAATTAAATGCAATCAATGTTTAGGGAAATAAATTCAAACGGTTATATTTCTTTCCGTTTTTAATTTTCTCTATTTACAAATGTGTCTAACGGACATTATTTTTATTTTGGTTTAAATAGATGCGATCAGAGGAATACCTTGACAATTTTTGATGATTTTTGTTGACGAATCTTTGAAAATCTGAAAGAGAAAAAGAGAAAGAAAGAAATCAAAAGAGAGTGTTCATTGCATATTTTTCGAAGTATTGAAGAGCAAGTTCTTGTGCTGAGAAGTTGATAAATCTCAATCCTTGCTCAAGTCGTCAGATCCGGTGAAGCATTCAAAAGTCCCAGCTACCTCGAAGATCCATATTCATTGCTGAAGATTTGCTTCAAACTTGTAAAGTATTTTTTGAATATCTGCTCAAGTTAGGAGCTATTTGTTATATTCTAAAATTTCTTGTAATAGGGTTAAGGATAACCCTAGATTGTTGATTGGCTTCCTTGTACCGTTAAACAAGAGGACTAGCCGGGAAGGCTAGGGGTTTGGTTGCCTTGTGCCGTGAAACAAGAGGACTAGCCGGGAAGGCTAAGGGCTTGGCTTCCTTGTGCCGTTAAATAAGAGGACTAGCCGGGAAGGCTAGGGGCTTGGCTGTCTTGTGCTGTAAAATAAGAGGACTAGCCGGGAAGGCTATGGGTTTAATCATTGTGAAATGATTAGTGAAATTCCCAAAGGGTTTTTGGGGAGTGAACGTAGGAGTCGAGTTTGGCACCAAACCACTATAAACCCTATTGTGTTTGTGATTGCATATTTTGTGTGTATTTGTTTCGTGCACTCCACTACACCGCTGCGAACTAATTTTTAACTAGTGATTAAGCACATATCTGCGCTAGTAATTAATTTTTAAATATCCAATTCATCCTTCCTCTTGGGTTACTACATCTGGACAACAAGAGGACTAGCTGAAGATTTGCTTCAAACTTGTAAAGTATTTTTGATTATCTGCTCAAGTTAGGAGCTATCTGTTATCTATTCTAAAATTTTTTATAATAGGGTTAAGGATAACCCTAGATTATTGATTGGCTTCCTTGTGCCGTTAAACAAGAGGACTAGCCGAGAAGGCTAGGGGTTTGGCTGCCTTGTGCCGTAAAACAAGAGGACTAGCCGGAAAGGCTAGGGGTTGTAATCATTGTGAAACGATTAGTGAAATTCCCAAAGGATTTTTGGGGAGTGGACGTAGGAGCCGAGTTTGGCACCGATCCACTATAAACCCTATTGTGTTTGTGATTGCATATTTTGTGTATTTGTTTCATGCACTCTACTACACCGCTGCGAACTAATTTTTAACTAGTGATTAAGCACAATCTGTGCTAGTAATTAATTTTTAAATACCCAATTCACCCTCCCTCTTGGGTTACTACATCTGGACAACAAGTGGTATCAAAGCAGCGTGCTCTTGATTTCTATAGCTTTGAGAAGCTTGGAGCTAAAGATCATTAGCAATCCAAATGGGTTCAGTTTTGACTAAGGGACAGTCAACTAATAGACCACGTCTATTTGATGGCACAAATTACACTTATTGGAAAGCACGTATAAAAATTTTTATTCAAGCACTTGATTATGATTTATGGAGTATTATAGTCAATGGACCTCACACACCCACTATTAAATCTGATGGTATTGATATTCCCAAACCGGAACGGAATGGGATGTGCATGATAAGAAGATGACTCAGCTGAATGCTAAAGCCATGAATGTATTATATTATTCTTTTGATGCCAATGAATTTAATTGTATTTCTACATGCATATCTGCTAAAGAAATTTGGAATAGACTTGAAGTTACCCATGAGGGTACCAATTAAGTTAAAGAATCTAGAATAAATATGCTTGTACATTAATATGAATTGTTTAAAATGGAATCATATGAAAGCATTGGTGATATGTTTACAAGATTCACTAACATTATTAATGGGCTGAAAAGCCTTGAAAAATCTTATACTAATGGTGATCTTGTTAGAAAAGTTTTGAGATCCTTGCCTAGGTCTTGGGAGGCCAAAGTTACTGCAATTCAAGAAGCCAAGGACCTCAACACACTATCTCTTGAAGAATTAGTTGGTTCATTGATGACTCATGAGCTTCAGCAGCAACAATATTTTGATGAAGAACAATCCAAAATAAGAGAATATTGGGACTAAAGAGTGTATCCCTAAATGATGAAAATGAGAGCACCTCAAGTGAAAGTGATGATGAAAATGATCTAGCTCTCATTACAAGGAAATTTGAGAAATTCATGAGAAAGAAATTTGAAGGAAGAAAGAGAGCATTAATGAAAGGAGAGCCAAGCAATGAAAAAGAATATGAAGTAATTTGTTATGAATGCAACAAACCGGGACACTACAAGCCAGATTGTCCATATCTGAAGAAAGGTCTCAAGAAATTTAAAAAGAAGGCTATGATAGCTACATGGAGCGATAGTGATGCATCAAGCTCTGAAGAAGAAGAGAAGAATGAAGAAGAAATTTTTTGTCTTATGGCGAACAATGAAGAGGTAAACCCCAACTTGTTAGATGATTTTACATTTGATGAATTGCATGGTGAATTTTATGAATTAATTGATGATTTCGCAAATCTTAGTTCAAAAAATAAAGATTTAAAAAATCAAGTTCAAAATCTTACTTTAGAAAAGGATAAACTATTAGAAAAAAATGGAGTTTTATTACAAGAAAACATGAATTTGAAAAATGAAGTAGATAGATTGAAACCTATTGTAGATAAGTTTACTTTGAGCTCTACTAAACTTAACATAATTCTTGAAAATCAAAGAGCTATTTTTAACAAAGTTGGCCTTGGATATAATCCTATTGAAAGAAAAAAATTTCTGAAAAATATTTATATGCATGCTGATGATTCAACTAAAATTATATGCTTTAAATGTGGTAAATTAGGACATAAAGCATATATTTGTCGCACACACAAAGTCAAACAAATATGGGTTCCAAAAGGAACCATTTTAGCTAACCCTAAAGGACCCAAGAAAGCTTGGGTACCTAGAAGCAAAATTTGATATTATGGATGCAGGTGTATCTTGCAACCCTTGGAGAAAAAAGAAAATGATACTTGGATAGTGGGTGCTTAAAACACTTGATGGATAATGAATCTCAATTCATCACTTTGAATGCAATTGATGGAGGAGTGGTTACCTTTGAAAGTAATGACCAAGGTAACATTATTGGCATTGGTAAAATTGATATCACTCCCTCTACTTATGTTAATAATATCTTGCTTTTAAATGGGTTGAATCATAACTTGTCTAGCATTAGTCAATTTTATGAAAAAGGCTTTAAAATTATTTATTGAATCATCTTTTTGCATAATTACAAATCCTGTTGATGACTGCATGAAAGCCATTAGTCATAGGCATAGTAATGTTTATATTGTTAATGACCAGATTATTGAATGTCTAGTTGTCATGAATGCTAAAATTGATAAATCTTGATATGACATCATAGACTTGCTTATGTCAGCATGGATTTGCTTTCTAAATTATTCAAAAATGATTGGTTAAATGTTTGCCAAAATTGAATTCCAAAAAAGATAAGATTTGTGATACATGCAAATTTTTGAAAAATTAACAAGAATTTCTTTTAAGTCTAAAAATATGATTTTGACTTCTAATCTTTGAGAACTTTTGCATATGGAATCATGATTATTGATGATTTTCTCGATTTACATAAGTTTTATTCTTAGTTAGCAAAAATGAAGCATCTTCAATTTTTTCTAAAACTCCTTAGAAGAATTTCAAATGAAAAAGGTTTTCCTATTTTATCTATTAGAAGTGATCATAGAAAAGAATTTAAAAATTGGCACTTTGAAAAATCTTGTAATGAACATAAGACCTTATATTCATGTTATATTTGATGAATCTAATGATCTTCCATTAAGAAAGAGAAAGGTTTTAATTGATACAGATGAAATTAAAGTCAAGTCAAGAAGCTCACCTTGCATTCAATGATACAAGCGATACATGAAGAAGAAATTCAACATGATGAACTACAAGGTAATGCTGAATTTGAAAGCTAATGAAGGTATGTCTGTAATCATCCTAAAGAGCTAATATTAAGTGATCCATCTCATGATATTAGGATTAGATCATCATTTAGAAATACATGTATTAATTTTGCATTTGTTTTTCATATAGAGCCTAAATGACATGCATGATAAATTAAATGAGAATTTAGAAACAAATTGGATGAGCATGATAATTTCATTAGAAATAAAGCAAGATTGTTAGCTATATAATATAATCAAGAGGAAGATATTGATTTGATGAAACATATGTTCCTATTGCTAGATTAAAGATTATTAGATTACTTCTTTCATTTGCTTGCTTTATGAATGTTAAATTGTATTGAATGGATGATAAGAGTACTTTCCTGAAAGAATATATTGCTGAACAAGTATTTGTTGATCAACCACCCGATTTCAAAAATCTTGTGTCTCCAAACCATGTATTTCAAAGAAGAGGATCTTCATAAGCCAATCATTGTACATCAAGAAAATTTTGAAGAAGTTTGGCGTGAAGAAATCTAAAGTATCAGTACATTTATCGAGTGATATGGGTTGCAGGCCCATGATCGGCAACTAGTGGTATCAGCTTGATCTATTTACTCCTTGCTTGATATGATTTTATTGTAAGACTTGAACTATTAAATGCCTACTTTATTAGTGGTATCATTTCTTGATCATATCTCATAATAAATTGCCTATACATGAAATGAAAAGGATTTGATAAAGGTGATACATATTTTGTTGTAATATCTTGTTTGCATATCACCTATGTAAGAAATCTTATGTTATCATATGAAATGTGAAATTGAAATGTGATAATTATTATAGAATGCCTATTTATTTTTCATATATACATTGAGATTAGCATGATACATTTATAAAATGTTTTGATTATATGACATTGGTATCATTTCTTGCATAAAACTTTTATTACATATAGAACAAATTTGAAATATTAAGGGGGAGAGGAATGTAAGCATATTTGAACTCAAATATTTGATGTGGTATCTGTTAATATTGTATCTCAACAAGTTTTTTAAATTAGTAAGGGGAGAAGAAACTTACTTGAATATTTGGATGCTTTGATGCATTAAGCACTGTGATGTATTGAATATTAAATATCTTACTGTTATAAGTGCTTTGATATATGAATGTTGTATTAACTCTTATATGTGGCAATGATTTGAATGTATATCAAACTATGAAACTGCTACCATACTCAAATATGAAAATGTGATGAAAGTTTAGGACAATGGTTTGTAATATTTATCTTATGCTTGCTTGACAATGTATTATGTTTGACTTAAAAATTGTATGCATCTTATCTTCATGAATTGTGCGTTGGATTATTGCATATTCCTCAAATCATCTTTTTGATCAATGACAAAAGGGAGAGAAGAATAATGCATAAATTAAAATTATTGAGAAAGTCATGCACTTCATATATTCAGGGGGAGATTACATATTTTTTTGTATGCTTAATGGTTTGTGCTTAATGGTGTTGTCATCATCAAAAAGGGGAAGATTATTGGCCCCTAGATTGATTTTGATGATTATAAAATAATTAAGACTATGTTTATTAGGGAAATTAATATTATTGCATGGATGTACAAGTATCGTACAGGTGAGCCTTATTAAGCAAAAATTTATTCGTTGCATAGAAGCTTATTTTCTCTTGTCTAGAATTTAGCTAATTGATTCTTTATTGCTTGGATTTTGCATGACTATGAGAGCTAGCTTATTTCCTTCTTAGCTAGCTTCCTCTACGTGCTAGCTAACTTCTTTCTTGCAAAATTTTTTGTTGGCCGAATGGTTCTTGAAATCAGCTAGCTAGGCAACTAGCTGGTTAGCTTCATGAGTTGGCTTGATGTTCCTTAAAGCTAACTATTTTTTTCTGCAGGTTTCCTTGGCCGAATGGTGTTTAAATATAGCTAGCTAGCGAGCTAGCTTCCCCTTGGGCGTTTTTCATGAAAACTTGAATTGAGTTAGCTATCAAGCTAACCATTTTGTTCTTCCGTTACTCTTGGCCGAACGTTTTTGCAAAAGAGTTAGCTGAGAAGCTAACTCCTTTGGGGCGTTTTTCTCCCTTGGCCGATTGCATGATAAATCAAGTTAGCTTAACAGCTAACTTCTTTTTCTTTTCTTACTTCCCACGTTGCATGAAAATTTGAATGGAGTTAGCTAACAAGTTAGCTACTTTTGTCATGAATAAGATCACTTTTTATCTAGTTAGCTAACAAGCTAACTACTTTAACAAACTTTTCATTCCCTGGGCGCATGAATTTGAGTTGAGTTAGCTCTAGAGCTAACTACTTTTAACCTGGCCTCATGCACTTTTAAGATAGCTAACTAAAGAGCTAGCTAATTTTCAAATGCTCTCTGTTCATGAAAACGTTGGATGCTTGTTATTGTGGCTAGTTAGCTAAAAAGCTAACTAGTTTGAGCCTTAGCCACCTAAAGAGCTAACTACTTTATTTATATGGCAGATTTTTTTCCTCCAAGCCGTGCACTCATTCAAGAAAGCTAACTGGGGAGTTAACTATTTTTCCTGGTTTCCTTTTTTCAGCCGTGTGGAATTTAAATTGAGCTAGCTCACTAGCTAGCTACTTTATCTTGAATTGAGGCTGATTTCTTACAGTGGAGCCTTGCTAGCTAGCTAGCTTGCTTGGGATGTTTAGCTAGCTTTGCTTAGCTTGCTTTAGATCTTTTCCCCTTTCTTCCATGGCCGCACGACTTTTAGAGGACCTGCTGGAAATTATTTCCAGCCAACCACCTCTCTCAAATATTAAATGCTCTCTCTCTTTTAATTATATTTCCGTTTTCATGGTTACTGACATTTTCTTTTGGTGTTTGACAGAGATCTTTTTTTGCCGAAAATTAAATGCAATCAATGTTTAGGAAATAAATTCAAACGGTTATATTTCTTTCTATTTTTAATTTCCTCTATTTACCAATGTGTCTAATGGACATTATTTTTGTTTTGGTTTAAATAGATGTGATCATAGGAACACCTTGACGATTGACGATTTTTGTTGACGAATCTTTGAAAATCTGAAAGAGAAAAGATAAAGAAAGAAATCAAAAGAGAGTGTTCATTGCATATTTTTCAGAGTATTGAAGAGCAAGTTCTTGTGCTGAGAAGTTGACAAATCTCAATCCTTGCTCAAGTCATCCAGATCCGGTGAAGCATTCAAAAGTCCAAGCTACCTCGAAGATCCACATTCATTGCTGAAGATTTGCTTTAAACTTGTAAAGTATTTTTTGAATATCTGCTCAAGTTAGGAGCTATTGTTATCTATTCTGAAATTTTTTGTAATAGGGTTAAGGATAACCCTAGATTGTTGATTGGCTTTCTTGTGCCGTTAAACAAGAGGACTAGCCGGGAAGGCTAGGGGTTTGGTTGCCTTGTGCCGTGAAACAAAAGGACTAGCCGAGAAGGGTAGGGGCTTGGCTTCCTTGTGTCGTTAAACAAGAGGACTAGCCGGGAAGGCTAGGGGTTTCGCTGCCTTGTGCCGTGAAACAAGAGGACTAGCCGAGAAGGCTAGGGGTTGTAATTGTTGTGAAATGATTAGTAAAATTTCCAAAGGGTTTTTGGGGAGTGGACGTAGGAGCCGAGTTTGGCACCGAACCACTATAAACCCTATTGTGTTTGTGATTGCATATTATGTGTGTATTTGTTTTGTGCACTCCACTACACCGCTGTGAACTAATTTTTAACTAGTTATTAAGCATATATCTGCGCTAGTAATTAATTTTTAAATACCCAATTCACCCCCCCTCTTGGGTTACTACATCTGGGCAACAAGAGGACTAGCTGAAGATTTGCTTCAAACTTGTAAAGTATTTTTTGAATATCTGCTCAAGTTAGGAGCTATCTGTTATCTATTCTGAAATTTTTTGTAATAGGGTTAAGGATAACCCTATTGTTGATTGGCTTCCTTGTGCCGTTAAACAAGAGGACTAGCTGGGAAGGCTAGGGGTTTGGCTGCCTTGTGCCGTTAAACAAGAGGACTAGCCGGGAAGGCTAGGGGCTTGGCTTCCTTGTGCCGTTAGATAGAGGATTAGCCGGGAAGGCTAAGGGTTTGGCTGCCTTGTGCCATGAAACAAGAGAACTAGACGGAAGGCTAGGGGTTTGGCTGCCTTGTGCCGTGAAACAAGAGGATTAGCCGAGAAGGCTAGGGGTTGTAATCGTTGTGATATGATTAGTAAAATTTCCAAAGGGTTTTTGGGGAGTGGACGTAGGAGCCGAGTTTGACACCGAACCACTATAAACCCTCTTGTGTTTGTGATTGCTTATTCTATGTGTATTTATTTGTGCACTTCACTACACTGCTGCAAACTAATTTTTAACTAGTGATTAAGCACATATATGTGCTAGTAATTAATTTTAAAAATACCCAATTCACCCTCCTCTTGGGTTACTACATCTGGGCAACAATGTATGATGGGCATATAGCCAAAAACTCATAATTATGGCTTTACTAAAATGTTTGACTCTGAATGACATAGTGGTAATATCCTTCCTTGAATAAATTGGACTATTATAGGACGCCTTGCATGCCAGGCATGCGGCAGGTTGCCACCCCTGGATCCCACATTGGGTCTGGGGCGTGACGTCTTCTCTTTCCATTTTTCTTTCCATTGGAAGGGCGAGACCATTTCTCGACCCTATGCTTACTGCGTGGCCATTTTGCCTTCTCGAGGTAGATCCATCATTTCTTAGCAACTATGGCAACGGTTAGGGAAGCGCCACGTAGGAGGTCCCGATCTTCGTGGCGCCTGCAGCGGCAGTTCCGGACGTCTTGGTTGAGACGCTTTATCTTCTTCCTGAGGCGGTTTCTTTCGAATAAAATAGAGTTGAGGCAGCCCCTCCCCATTCGTAACGCTCTTTTGCTTGTTGCTCGAAATATTTTGTCCTTCTGTTTCCTTTGAGACTTTGCTTAGCACCTCTTTTGATCAAGAGTATGGTGAGTCCTAGTGATTAAGCTTCGGAGGTTACCCTAGCGGATCTGGAACGGATACGCTGCCTATACAAGGTTCCTTAGGATGTTTCCCTGTTGCTCCCGACGGCCGACGACAAGGTGACATTTGAGTTAGGGGATGGAGCATTCTGTTACGAGGAGAGTTTGAAGGCAGGCCTCAGGTTTCCTCTTCATCCGCTGGTGCAGGAGGTGATGAGGTTCTACAACATATGCTTCACTATGGTGGCTCCCAATAACTGGCACAACCTCATCGGATTCATCTCGCTGTACAGCCGCATTGGGGTAACCGCGACCCTCCCGATGTTTAGGGTGTGCTACAATTTGGTTTCTGGGAGGGCCTCCGAGTGGCCTTATATTGGTCCCTGGAGGTCTTTTAAGATGATTTCAGACAACCCATCGTCGATAAAGGAATGAAAATCACAATTCTTCATAGTCGAAGGAAACATTGGCTCGGACTTTCCTCGGGTGTGGGGACATTATGTAAAAGATCCGAAGCACAACCGGAGTTATCCGAGCAGGAGAAGAGGGACTAGTCATGTTGCGGAGCAGTCAAGTGCTTCCAGCCAGCGCCCTTCTATCAGAGGACGCTCTCTTTGCAGCTGGATTGAGCCCCATTGACTCTCGTGGTAAGTATTATTTTGTAGCTAATAGGTTAGCGTGATTTTAGCTTCGATTTTTATACGGGCTAACGAGCGAGTCGCATTGTGCCTGCAGCCGAAAGGTCGGCGTTCGTAGATGAAATGAGGGAGGAACTGGGCAAGCATCACTGGAGGTCTGGTTCCAGTAGTAAGCATAGGGCCGAGAAAAGGTCTCGCCCTTCCAGCTCCCGCTCTGGGGCAATCAGGGGAGAGGGCGATGATCGCCGTCCCTCGTCGCTGCAGGATGAAGATATCGAAGTTCCAACGGCTGCGCACGATCCTTTGGTGCCAGAGGAAGGTCCATTAATAGGGAGAAGTCAGGATACCACAGGGGTTTCGAAGGAGGCTGCCGAAATCTCCTCCCCCCTACTGTCGTTTTGTCGGAAGATGGCGAGGGAGCGACGTCAGTTGACTCGGAGGCCCTTGTAGTCGGGGTTGCCCGGTCCTCCTCATTGGAAGCCGGTGGTTCGGAGAAGTTGCATGCGGAGGAGGGAGCGGCCCATGCTTCAATCAAGTTGGGAGAAACGGTTACAGTTGCTGAAATTCAGCCTAGGTTGCTTGTGGGAGAGCCAGTGGGGGATGACGGGGTAGACATACCTGCAAAACCAGCGACCGAATCCCATGGGGCGTCCCCTGGTGAAGGGCCTTCCACCGAGGCATTGGAGGCCCCGAAGGAAATCGAAGTTCAAGAGGAGTCTGTCGGGGGCAGAGAGATGTCCGAAGAAGCAAAAGAAGAAGAAGAAGGAGAAGGAGGGGAGCCGCCGAGCGAAGGGGACGCTCGGGCCGGGCTCCCCTCGCTGGAGCTGAGATGCCTGAGGCCTCTAAATGAGGGCTTTGGTGGAGGAGGCTGGCCGGACAATGGTCTCAGGGGCCGCGGGTTCCCAAGTTGGCTCCCTTAGTGTAGATTTCCACTCACGCGACCCGGAGGTGAGCGCCATGTTCTCAGCTTTGATGCGGTCTGTGTTCCAAGAGGGAGAAAGTTCCTCGGCGGAAGGGAATGATCCGGAGGATCTTGTCGAGGTGGCCTTCAGGCACACTGGAGTGCCGAATGAAGCTTTCCTCCTTACCAAGATTGATGACCTTGCTCTCACAAAGATTGCCTCGGGTTATGCATCTCGGGTAAGTCATCGCACCGAAGTAAGGTTTTTGGTCAGTTAATTCGACTGCATTTATCATATGTGCAATCCTTTTCACAGAATGCCTTGATCATGAGGGCATTGAAATGTGTTTGCATCTGGTCGTCGGAGCTTGGGCTTGGGCCCGTAAGGAGGTCGATCACCTCAAGGAGAGGGTGGATTCAACAGCTAATCTTTCCCGAGCTTTGGCGATCTCCCAAAGGGAACTCGAGAAGACTCGCAGGATTCTTACAGGCGAGAGAGATAGAGCTTCTTAACTTGCAATGCAGGTCAACGAGCTCAGGGCTTTCGTGAGCAATCCGACAAGGCTAGTTTGGAATTATCCCAGACTAGAGTGGAGCACGAAGACAAGGTCAAGGCCATGCAGCAGTTTTTCAATAAGAGATGGGACCAGCTAAAAGCCAGCCATGCCGAAGATAAAAGCAACTGGGGTAAGAGGCTCAAGGAGGAGGAGCACAAGTGTCGGCGGCAGCAGGACCAGCTTATCCGTCTGAATAAAGAGCTCGCCGAAATGAAGGATCGGCTAAAATGGTCGGACGAGCAAGCTACTCAGCTCTTCGACGAGCTCGACTATGCTCACCAGAGATCGGGGACAGACAGTCCCGGGTCGATGAACTCAAAGAGAGTCTTCGTCAAAATCAATCGGCTAAGTCGAAGGCTCTCAATAAGGTTCAAGCACTGAGCAGTGAACTGGCTCGACGGGACGAACAGGTAAAGTGTCCCCTGTCTCGTTCATTTTGGCATTTCGACCTTTGCCTTACTCGGCTCTTTGTCTGCAGATGAACAAGGCGAGCCTGGAGTTCTAGGAGCGGTTGAAGGCCTTCGGAGAGGAGATGGCCTTGAGGCACCAAGGACTTCTGAATTGAGAAACAATTGGCCAAGGCGAACGCGCGGGCCTCTTCGGCGATGGAGAAGTATAAGAGCTCTACCCAATTCGCCGAGGAACGCAGGGTGGCTTGTGCCGATGCATTTCGGTTCGATGAAGAGAAGGCGCGAGCTAAGGTCGCTCAAGCTTATCCCGACCTGGATTTGTCCTGTTTGGAAGCCGAATATTACGAGACACGCATCCCAGGGGCCAAGGAGGACGAGTATGAGGAGATCTCAGATGTCGATCTCGAAGCTATTTTGGGCATCGACACTGCTGCCGAGGTATCTCGGGGGACACTGTTAAAAAGGGGGAGCCAAGTGACGCACCCGCTGATGCTGCTGCAGGAGGTGCCGGGTCTGATCCCAAGCCTTGACCTCTTGGGGGTCCCCATATGTATTTTCTGTTTCTTTTCTTTTGCGGTTCAACCGAGGATTAGTAAACGGATCCGTTGTTCTTATTTGTTTTCCTTTTTCGATGATCTCTTGTCTTACGTTTTATCCCGACCACGAGCAATCTATGGCTTATTTGCGCCGCTTGGTTGGTTTAGCTCAGATTTGAGTAAATACCTTGATCAAGGCCAAGGCATAAGAATAGCCCCGACGGAGGAGCCGAGACACAACACAGCTCGGTAAAAAGGGCTAAGAGACGATCTAGCTCGGCCTAGGCCAAGTGATGAGATAGCTCGGCTAGGGCCGAGGGGTGAGATAGCTCGGCTAGGGCCGAGGGATGAGGTAGCTCGGCTAGGGCCGAGGTAGTCCGTCTTGTCAAGGGCGAAGTCATGGATGCGCCTCCGATGAAAGAGGGGGATTCGTTGAACTCCCCGCTGTCATTTATTTTCCCTCTTCGGTAAGAGGAGAGCGACCCTTCGCTTCCTGTGAGCGGCCACTGAGGTAATGACGCGTGGCGAGGGTTTATGGTGCGGCGTTGGAACTGACAGCTCGGGCGATTAGGATGCTTGCCGGAGCAGTTTAAATATCGATGGACGATATGCCACCGCTAAGTATCCTCTCTGCCAGTCCCTTGTTGACCTGTCTAAGGCTGCGATAGCAGGATGGCTTTCAAAGATGGAGAGAAGTCAAAGGGGGCGCTGCTCGGTGCTGATGCCCGCTGGGGCCCGCAGGGGCCGTACCGGGATCATTGACGGTGAAGCCTTGGCATCGTTGTCCGCAAGTCGTGAGCAATATCAACAAGCGACAGAGCAATACATGATCGTCTCTACCAGGGAGGTCATGCATCTGCATGCGGTCAACAGCCGGTTGGAGCTGCGGGTGGCATCCCTTCAGCAGCAGGTGGGCGGACCGGTTCCACGGCGAGGGGAGAGCTCGGTGGCTCTATGAGAGAATGATAAGCCCCTATGAGGGCTGATGTATTTTTTTTCTGTTTGTCGTCTCCTCATAATGAATGGAGAAAGTTTTTTGGGACCTTCCTGTCTTTTGTTATTTTTGAGATGTTTTTCTTTATCGCCCGAACTTCACGAAGCGAAATACCCTTTCGGGGAATTTCCAACATGACATCCTTGTTTCGACCGAGGTAAGAAGGAGCTCGTGAAGTCAGCGGGAGAGTTATGTATCGCTTGGTTTTGTCGAGGCTTTTGTCAAAAGATGCACTCCGGCTTCTGCCGGGGCTCACACTTACTGGACGTGCATTTCGACATTAACCAATGCCTGCGCACCCTGAACGTGGGTCGGGGCTTGCACCGCGTCACATTATCGTTGAGGCAGAAGTATCTTTCTTAGTTCGGGCCGAAGCATCATGCATCGTTCAGTCGTGCCGAACTAGGGGGCGATACTTTGGTTCGTTCCGGAGTATGTAGGCATTTTTGGTCTCGAGTCAAGGCATGAGACGATGTCCTGGTTTGCGCCTGGATATGACGGGCGGTTGGGCCGGAGCGAAGGGCATTAAAATGCCTTTACTGAGGAGTGCTTGGCTCCTGCGCCTCTTTATCACTCTGTCAGTGCCTTGTCTTTTCCAAGGCAAGTTGACCTTCGTTTTTCCGAAGTAGATAATACGGCTTCGCAGCCAGCAAAAAGTTGTCTCGTGTTTTCCAGGGGCTTTTATTAGGTCGATATTTTTCAATGCAGGTTGTTTTGGCGTATGACGCAGCATTTATTCGCCATTGGAGGATGTCGTTTTCACTGGGCGATCTCCCAGGTCTGCCCGTATCCGTAAGATCGGCGGGCATTTTCTGCATTCAAAACTCATGATCCGGGATCAGAGAATCTTTTAGCATGCGTCATGGTTCGGCGACGCGCTTGGTGTGCAACGAGGGGCGCTATTTTCATCCCGGGAGGCCACGTGGTGGGTTAGGTGTTTTGAATCTCGGGGCTTTCTGCCTTGATAGCCGCTCCCGATTCATCTTCGCCTATAAAAAGTTGAAAAGTGGGGCCGTGTTAGGCTATCCCCAAATCTTTCTTCCCTGTGTGTTTGTAGAGATTTTTCATGATGTCTGTGTCTCAGAGGCTGATAATGGAAGGGCCGAGTTTCCTTTTCGCAAGTTATCTTCCTCGGATAGCTGGGGTGATGAAGGAGCCGCTGAAGAGCAGCTCGCCCTCAAGGAGGAGTTTCGAAGATCATATGGAGAGCGCACAGAAGGTCCGCAGAGATCACACGAAGAGCGCACATACGCGCTTCCTGTGTGTCCTTTGCGGTTTGCTATGGGGACGCAGGGGAGGAAGTGCATGCGCATCCCCCATGACTTACGTGAACTTCGCCTCCTCCCTTGACTTGGATTCCTGGCTCATCTGCCTGGGGAATTCTTTGCCATGTGAGGAGGGGGGTGATGGTGTGTTGTCTGCTAGTACATTGCCTTTTGACTTTGGCAGTGGCTAGCAGTACACACTCGATTTGGGGGGATGCACCCTAGAATCAGCATCCACGGGTCTGCGCCTTTTTTGGATCTCTTAGTTCATCAGAGAACCCATGAGAAGCCGGTCTTGCTCGCTATCCGGGCGAGCTGACTGGTTCATGGTTTGTCTGATTTGTCTGATTTCTTGGGTCAGACCCGAAGTATCATCGTCAATCGAAGCTGATCGGATCAATTCGGTCGAGTTATTCACTCGTTTTCATTTCCTGTGCTCTGGTGCACTTGTAACTCCTCTTAGGAGATTGTAATTTTTATTGATGAGGAAATAAAGAAAACATTCATTCCTTCTTCCTTTCTCGTCTGCTTTTTTCGCATTGTTGATCTCATATCATGTCTTGCCATAGCGTGTTTCGGCAGTGCTCTTGCCGCTTTGCTTTCGCTAAGGCTAATATTCGGTCCTCAGCAGAGGAAAAATATGACCATGATTGAGTCGGAGAGTGGACTCGGGCAGTCCAACGGGTCACGATGTAAGCATGATCTTGTCCGTAGAACGAAGCAGGTATGCAGACATCGCTCGGTCCGGCCGGGGCTTGTAAGCTGCCCAATTCGGAGGAGCGTTTTGAAGGCCACTTGATTTGGCCGGGGCTTTGAGCTGCCCGAATCCGAACTATGTTTTGAAGACCGTTGTACCGGCCGCAATATGCTATTTCGACTCATAGCTCGGGCCAGCCGAGGCATGGAGATTCGATGCAGATAGCTCGGTTGTTGCCAAGAAAAAATTATGTTCGATTCTTGCGGAGAATATAGATTCTGACGTAAGCGAGCGACGCATGGGGACGTTCGGAGTTATGACTCGGTTGCCCTCGGGCGAGCGGGTTATTGTTGATTGCTGGCACGCTTTACCTCTTTGCACCTTTCCGAGGATGCCCAATTCGAGGGAGTCTGGTGGATTTTCAAGAGCATTTATCTCATGAGGGTTGGCAAACTGGAGGGAGCCTGGTCCCTAGAGGAGGGAAATTTTCGGGCGTGCCACCGATGCTTACTGATCCTTCTCGGGAGGGGGCGTGACTCTTCGCTTCCCGTAGGCCAGCCGAAGTGACGACGCGTGGCAAATTCCCCCAGGTCGAGATTAATGACTCGACTGATCGAAATACTCGCTAGGACGGTATAAATATGGACGAGGGGATGCCGATATCTGTCATCTTCTCAATTAGTCTTTTGGTAGCTCCTAAGTGCAGCATGGCCTCCCATGGTGAAGGGCAATCGACTGAAGAGCCAAGCGCGGTGGCAACAGCCGCAGGGACTCCCGGGGGTCATGTTTCTGTGACGGTCGATGGACGGCCTTGGCATCAGCTTTAGTGGGACAAGAGCAGTTCCAAAAGACGGTTGAGGAATTTCTTGCCGTCTCGACGAGGGAGGCTGAAGCTCTTCGCCGGGTCATTGACCGGCAGGAGGGAGTGATAGCGTCCCTCCGTGATCAAGTCGCCGAGCTGACTCGGCGTAGGGAGGGCCCGCAGCTCCTGGGGAGACAGTAAGCCCATGTGAGGGCTCTTTTTGCTTTTTTCTTTTCCTTTGTTGTCGCTTTTCTTTTTTAATCAATGAAGACGAAAATTTTGTATCTGGTGCATTTGCTGTTATCTCCAAAACATTTGCCAATGTCGATCGGGGGTTATCGGCTGCCCGAGTTCGAGTTAAGTTTTAGGAGATTGCAGTTATGTTAGTCGGGGCTTGTAAGCTGCCCGAATCTGAGCTAAGTTTTGGGGATCGTTCATCCCTGTTCGGATCGGACCTAGGTGGTCCTTTGATTAGAAGGAGGTCCTTTACCTCTGCCGAAGTACCGGGAGATGTTTCCATCACCTTGGAGTATCCAAGAAGTTGCTTGGTTCAATCGAGGCCTTAGGTCGTGGCTAAAGCATGGAGATTTCGCTCGTTTGGCCGAGGATTCAAGTATCGGGCGGCTAGGGCGCAGGAATATCGCTCGGTTGGCCCGAGATTTTAATAGTTGAAGACGTTCCTCGGCTTTGGCCGAGATTCTTAATAGCAGAATATACTCCTCGACTTTGGCCAAGGTTTATGCACTCCGGTCCTGGCCGGGCTTCAGAAATCATTGCTCGGCTCGGCCGAAACTCGAAGATTTGTTGCTCGGCCCAGCCGAGGTTCGAAGATTTCCTGCCTCTCAAATAGATAACTCGGTCGTACCGAGGATTGGTAAGTGATATGACTGATCCCAACGCCGTCAGCAAAGGCACGGTGATCACTATCGTTTCCCCCACCCCGGCACCCCCTCGGGGTCGGGAGTGGGGGAATTCATACCTTAACCCCGGGGCCCCTACCGGCCTCGGGGCACATCCTCATTTCCCCATTCCCGGCACCCCCGGGGTCGGGAGTGGGGAAATCATACCTTAACCCCGGGCCCCTACCGGCCTCGGGGCACATCCTCGTTTCCCCATTCCCGGCACCCCCTCGGGGTCGGGAGCGGGGAAATCATACCTTAACCCCGGGGCCCCTACCGGCCTCGGGGCACATCCTCATTTCCCCTTCCCGGCACCCCCTCGGGGTCGGGCGTGGGGAAATCATACCTTAACCCCGGGGGCCCCTACCGGCCTCGGGGCATCCTCGTTTCCCCATTCCCGGCACCCCCTCGGGGTCGGGAGCGGGGAAATCATACCTTAACCCCGGGCCCCTACCGGCCTCGGGGCACATCCTCATTTCCCCATTCCCGGCACCCCCGGGGTCGGGAGCGGGGAAATCATACCTTAACCCCGGGGGCCCCTACCGGCCTTGGGGCACATCCTCATTTCCCCATTCCCGGCACCCCCTCGGGGTCGGGGTGGGAAATCATACCTTAAACCCCGGGGCCCCTACCGGCCTCGGGGCACATCCTCATTTCCCCATTCCCGGCACCCCCTCGGGGTCGGGAGTGGGGAAATCATACCTTAACCCCGGGGCCCCTACCGGCCTCGGGGCACATCCTCGTTTCCCCATTCCCGGCACCCCCCCGGGGGTCGGGAGCGGGAAATCATACCTTAACCCCGGGGCCCCTACCGGCCTCGGGGCACATCCTCATTCCCATTCCCCACCGGCACCCCCTCGGGTCGGGAGCGGGGAAATCATACCTTAACCCCGGGGCCCCTACCGGCCTCGGGGCACATCCTCGTTTCCCCATTCCCGGCACCCCTCGGGGTCGGGAGCGGGGAAATCATACCTAACCCCCGGGGTGGCCCCTACCGGCCTCGGGGCACATCCTCGTTTCCCCATTCCCGGCACCCCCTCGGGGTCGGGAGCGGGGAAATCATACCTTAAACCCCGGGGCCCCTACCGGCCTCGGGGCACATCCTCGTTTC
>UESW01004911.1:445890-463299 GCA_900491605.1 Calamus simplicifolius
TCCGGCACCCCCTCGGGGTCGGGGTGGGGTCGTCGTTTCCTTAAACCCAGGGCCCCTACTGGCCTCAGGGTGAATGGTCGACATGCTATTCAACCGCCACAGAAAACAGCAACTGTCAGCAAGTACGGTGCTCGTGCATGATCTCCGGCACATGGCAGTGCCTTGCCGTAGTACCATTTCGTAGTCCTGTAAAAGGTGCCCCGGTACGGGGGGGTCATGTCTCATAACGATGTTTGGCGCATTGCACGCCTCTATGCGCCACTATGCCTTACTAGGATGTACGACTCGCCGCCTCTAGCAATAGGAGCCCAGCCACGTCCATCAAGAACGGTACAAAAGAAAGGTCTTCCGAAGCTGCAGAGGAGGGTTTTTTTAGACAGGTAAGAAAAAGAGATATATGGGGATATAGGCTCCGAGGAGGTTTTTTTCTGAGAGCTTTCTTCCTCCCTGCTCAAAACCCTAACTGCCTCAGCTTTTCTTCGCGGGGGGGTGGTTCTTTGTCTGAACTCAAGCCACTGACTTGATCGTCGGAGGGTCCCCACCGGTGCCACCGGTCCTCGGGAACTTTTCTTGCAGGACTTCCCGGAGCGAGACGTCCGTTTTTCCCGACGTTTGAAGAAGATGACTTGGCGTCATCACTTTTCTTTTTTTTTTAAAGTATCAGCGTTCCTTGTTTTTAATTTCTCTGTCGTCACAGTTGTATTAGCGTTTCCCCTGTGCTTGCTCCCGCACTGCCATGATGCCATCATATATGGCGTCGCTTCCTATGCGTTTGGAGAGAAGATCAGAACCACAGCGAGCCCGCAACCAGGTGCGTTTAAATGCCCGAGTAATTCCAGAGTTATGGCCGTCAGCAGGCGCCAGGATGCCTCCAATTCCCAACCCTACGGAAGGGCCGGCAACGTCCCATCTAAAAGACGACAGACAGCCAGGCCTAACTCTCCATTAATAACCCACCGAAGGACTGACACGTTTCATTTGATAAACAAAATTATATTAATTTTTTTATATATTTATCAAACTAAATAATGTGCAATAAAATAATTTTTTAAAAAATATAATATATATATTATAATAATAAAAATGTAAATAAATATATAATATCTTCGATCATTTATTCACATAAATGGATTATTTTTTCTTTGGATCACGCTTTTCTATATCTTTCAATCTATCTCAGCAATGATGTAAACTTCAAAAGTCGTTTTATTTTTCGTTTTATTTTTCTTTATGCCTTATCTATACATAACAGAGGACATTTCAAATGGAATGAAATATGGTTGAGAGATTTCTATCTTACTCGTGGATTTAAATTTTGAATTCATGTAATCTCGATACCATCTTAACCATATCAACGGATATACTTAATGAGATTATAGCAATAGATCCTCTTTAATTGAGTATATTTATCATGTAACACAATGTATTATTTTTCAAACAAGCCCATATAACTTAATAAATAACCCTATGTTTATCTATGTCAACTTAATGATGCTCATCATAAGATAAATGTGTATACTGAAATGTGAAAAAACATCACAATCATAAAAGAGTTTCATTAATTATAAAATTAGTCTATACAACGAATTAAACAAAATAACCAAGACTCATACTGCATGATCCCTAAACTTATGTGGTAGCATGCCTTTAGTCAAGGGATCAGCTATCATCAACTAAGTGCTCACGTGTTCAATAACCACTGTCTTTTCTTTAACGTTCTCTTATGGCTAAATATTTGCACTATAAAATTTTTTAAAATTAGCGACGCCATTTTGGCATCGCTAAACCCAAAAAATTCATTGCTAATCCCAATTAGCGACGCAACAGTGATGCCAAAAATTTTGTCGCTAAAATAATTATTGCAACAAAAATTAGCGATGCAAAAAATTTTGTTGCTAATTAGCGACTATTTTAGCAATGCCAAAAATTTGTTAACGATGCCAGCCTAGCATAGCTAATTAGCGATGCCAACTAGCTAGCTAATGGCATCGCTAATTAGCTATGCCAGGCCTGGTGTAGCTAATGGTCTAGCTAATTAGCTATGCCAAGTGGCATAGCTAATCTCATTTTTTTCTAAAAAATTATAAATTTTATTTTATTAATTTAATTAGCCTGCTTAAATAATTAACCTATTTTAATTTCAATAGAAAACACATTCATAAACATCCACACAAATACAAAATATCAAAAATTAAATAATTTATTAAAATAAAGCATCAAATATTAATATATTAATATAAACCGTACCATACAAATACAAAAATAGGTTACTACATCGTAAATACAATATAATGTCAAAATAACATCAATCAACTGGAGGGAGGGTCATCGGAAGCTGAAGGTGGTATGAAAAACTGCATCGATTGCGACATATGCATGACCAATTGTCGTATCTTCTCTAACCGCTACTCATAGCGAATGCGCTGCTCTTCCTGTTTCTATTGTATGTTTGTGATCTCCGTCATCATCTCTGATTTCACACGTTCCGCGATGGAATGCTCAATCTGCTCATAATCGTCGATGCAACCTTGACTGGAAGAAGAGGAACCGCGTCAGAGAAAGAATGCAGAACCTTTGGCGCTGAGACCATAAATTCTATGATCGTTCGGCCTCTAAGAAAATGCGGCCGCTCTCCTGTGGCAAAGAATCGAGCGTAGACCTTTCCTCCTCTAATGGCTATGTGGTTTGTGATAATAGCTCATCTATATGTGCCTACAAGGAGTACATATTAAATATAATGCAACTCATATTGAAGGAAATATATCAATAAACACATCATGTTTTCAATGATTTACTTACTTCGATACTTTGGGAGCGACTATCGACCCAAGACCCATCTTTTCTCATGTGGGTCACCTTGAACAACTGCCAGTGCCCTGGATCGGTGCCTTCCTTCAACCTCTGAAAAATAACGTTTCAAATTTATGGTTATGCTCATTTAAAAAAAAAATCATCATTAATAATATACATAACTAATAAATTTATATACTTACAAGACGACCCAATACTCATTAATCGAAATGGATCCCACTGTGTGGCAGGAAAGACCAGTGCCCAGACCACCTTTCTCGGATCAACGGTTCGAGCTAGTTGTGGCCGACCTCCTCTGCCACTGGGGATCCGTCCACTGCTGCTGCCAGCCATCCCATATAGAATCGGAGATATGAGAGGATCGTTTGATGACCTCCATTAGTGGCTTAAATTATCAGAGTTCAGAGGCAAGCAAGTGAAGTCCAAGCTATTCTATCTGAAAGAGTGAGGGCTTGATCCCACTCAAATTCTTTCTGTAAGAAGAAATAATTATAAATATGCATATTGTAATAAATAATTATACAGATAAATATTGATAATGACATTATAAATGTAATTAAACATCATGCAAATATAAAATACATATTTGAAACTCTGTCTAGTAGAACTCCCTTACCTTCTCATTGAGGCGCTCCCAAGAGTACCCCTTCGGATCTGCATACCTCTTAAATATATTGGTGATACGCCTTGAGACAATATGTCTTTCTACAAATCTATGCAAGTATAGTAAATATAAGATATAATTTAATACAATAGCAATTGTATGAACAAATTTATATGATGATAGAGTACACTTATTGGTCATTAACCAATAGAAGCCTCCTCCTCCCGGTGGAGGAAGAATTATCGCATGATGATGGCCCAGCAGATGATCCTGACATCTCCCTGGTAGATGATCCTGGCATCTCCTTGGTAGACGTCTCTCGATATGGTGCTCATGTCTGAAGGATCTATCATGTGCTGGAGAGTCATCGCTCGTGCCAGCACACTACCTCCAGGCTATGAATCATCCATGACCCCTCATAGTACTGTATATATAGTTGAATCAGAATGAATCAAAATAGCACGAAACAAAAATGTTATTTTCAAATTATAATCAGAAGTATAAATACTTTATCACTATCGTTTATATTCTCAAGTTCGGGTTCTTCGTTAGATTTTGTCTCTGATTGTGATTCATATTCATCTTTTCATCATTTGAGGCCTCATCCACATCCTCAATTTTGAGTGAAGCATTGGTTGGGTCATTAAGGATTGGATTTAGATCAAGTGAATCATCTTGGATTGCATGCGCTTCCATAACATTTTCTTGGAAAGCTGGGGACTCAAGTGTTTGCATTGATGAGCTTACCGGCATAGAAATGGTCGCATGTGGCTGTATTTTACTCACAATCCACTAATCTCGCTTGTCGTTTCGAAGGCTTGAATATATGAAGTAGTATACTTGTTCAGCTTGAGATGCTAGAATGAATGGTTCATATTTGTTCAACCTTCTTCTATGACATACTTTAACAAGATTATGATCTTTATGCACTTTTGTCCCTACATTTGGAGTTGGATCAAACCATTCACATTTGAACAATATAGTACGTTTAATAGGCCAATTAGGATACTCAACTTTAATAATCTCATGCAACTTTCCATAATAATCTTGCTGATCTACACCAACACTTTAACCTTGCACACATACCCTCCAATTTTGAGTTGCTCTTAAAGAACCCAAAGACTCAACCTAAAACTTGTACCTGATGGGTCAATTGACCCCATGGGCAATAAAGACAATAATTTTGGATGACATCCTCTCAAGATAGAAATTTTCAGACGATTTTCTTAGGCGGCCATCGGCGACCTTCTTGAACGGCTTAATTCCTAGGCGGGTCTACTCGGCTTTCTTTTTGAAAGAGGCAATGGGCATTTAATTCCGTCCACGCATTGCTCTCGACTGCAAAAAGCGTCTCATCATAATGAAGAAAGAGAACAAGAGGAAAAAAGGGCCACCTTAAGTGCGTGGGTTCTCTTAAGGGCCACCTTCCATCATTAATGTCCAATAGGGCTGGAGCATTTAATGGTGCAGAAACGGTCATAATTAGCATTTAATGGAATGAAGCATCATGAACGAGAGGAGAGGAAGAAGTTTGAGTCGGCCTCCTCCCGCTCTCATCTAAGTCGGCCTCGTCCCGTCCTGACCTCATCCAGATCATGGTAGCAGAATTAGGGCTTGGGCGAGCTTTGGAAGAGAGGGAAGTTGACGTCCCTCTAATCTCATCGTCCCGCACCTTCCAAATCATCTTGGCCCCCAAGAAAAGAGATTGAGAGGTGCGGCCGTGTGACTGAAAGAAGAGATGTAGGGTTTTTTTTGATATTATATATATATTTAAAATGGTCCTGAAAGGTTTAAAATTCATAAATTGATTTTTGAAATATTTTTATCGAAACGATTGAAATACGCTGAAACAGTCGAAACACATCGAAACACGCCGAAATGGCCAAACAAATCTTTCAAAGCGAAACATAGGGCTCATCTTTCCGGATAAACCATCGAAACGAAACGTTTTGGCCGAAACAAAACGAAATTGCTAACTTTGGTTTTCGGTGCCTTACCTGATGGTCCTCTCCCTTTTCCAAGTGCCGGAGAAGATGATTAGTGCCTCTCCACGGATGCTCCGACAGCAACTGATCACCAAGATTCCAACGGCAAGACCTTCAGATGATTCTAGAGAAGAACGGTAGCAGATCCCAGGGAGGCAGGGTCGAACGAGGGCCCGGGTAGTCGAGGCGCGGCGAGGTGTTAACGGAGGCAGAGCAGCAAGGGAGGGGGGGGGGGGGGGGGTGGGTGCGGCACCGGATGTGGGAGAACTGAAGAAGGATGGGGGAGGAGGGGGGACCAGGCGGGATTAGGGCTGCGCAAGGGCACGGGGCCTTAGGAGGGCCAGAGCCTGCATGCCGGACGCGTCGCTAATCCGATGCACAAGCATCGCAAAACCTTATATTATGCATATTTTTAAACTAATAAAATATGAGCCTGAGAGTCAATGCTCAGCAGGTGAGACATTGTATGTACGTTGTGCCACCACACATGCCAAGTCTCATCCAAAACATAATTAAAAACAAGAAATAATAAACAATCCTGCATGATGAAAAACTGTTTCTTTTTTCAAAAAAAAAAAAAAAGCAGAAGAAAATAACTTTGCCTTACATTTCAAGTCAAAATATCTGGAATATAAGACGAGACTTCCGCAAAGGCTGGTGGAAAAATGGCAGACAAACTCTCTCTCTCTCTCTCTCTTACACACAAAACATAAACAGAAGGAATAAGAAAATTAAGCATTTACTGTGCTGTAGCTTTTGTCACGGAGATGGTTGTGCTCACTAGCGATGGATTCGAACACTGAGTTATGTCTCTGGGACGGCTCTGACGATGGAATTGAGCTTTCTCCCGTGGAGAAAATTTAATGTCCGGCCCAAGAAGACGAAGCTAGCTCGTCGGAGGCTTAACAACTATATCTTCTTTATACATTTAAAAATTGCTAATTAAATTATTATTTTTTACTTAACAACTATCTTCTTTTATCCATCTTTACTTAACTATTTTTCATCATTATTTTGATGAATTTATATTTATAATATCATCAATTATATTAATATCTATCTATTATAAATTTATAGTTTATAAATTTAAAAACAATCGATTTGTTAGCTAAAATTAAAAGTTTTTAATAAAAATTTAAGTTTTTGTTGAGCTTTTGGTTTTATTTATTTTTATAGTTTAATAGTTATGATTATAATATTAAAACTATATAAGAATGCTTATATGATTTATATATATATATATATATATATATATATATATATATATATATATATATATATGATTAAAATTATAAAACTAAATGATTCAATCTGAGCCGATATATTTTGGATTAAATTCAATTCATACTATATTTAGAATTAATCTAAATGATTCATTTAAGTCTAAAATCTTCTCTCTAGACCTAGCCTGACTCAATTGATTGGCTCATTAATTAGTGGGTCTAAATCAACGAGAATCATATATAATATCAAAGAACATGCAATTTTGTTTGCAATTTCTCTTTATTTAGAGGTATAGGTTTTGTATTATTTGAAGACAATATGAAAGTCAATAAGTGACAATCCTATGTAACTGTTTTGGCTTTGAGGGCTCGGATGTCATTCAAGAGCAAAAGAAATAGGTAAAATTTCTTCATCTTTTTTTTTTTTTTTTTTTTTTTCAGTTAAGAAAGTTGACTAACATGCCGCACTGCACCATTATCATACTGCAAAATTTTCTTACTTGTACTACAATTAAAATATGATTCCTTTCGGTTATAACACTAACCAAGGGAATAATTGAGTGGTTTGAATGTTTTTCCCAGACTAAAGTCTGTTAGAAAGATCAATTAAAAGGAGTGTCCTCATGTCAGCTTGGGTTCTCCATCAACTCGCCCCTTCTCTCTATGCTGCAGACAATAATTACAAGCCGAGTTGGTAGACATAGCAGGCCAGTTGGCAAAGCTGAGTGATCAAAAATTTTGTTGTGGCTCTACACGTGTCCACCTCCATTGCCACTCGCCTCCGAGGGGTTCGATTGGTGGCTCAAGACCTGTGACATGCGTGACCCACATGTTCGCATGTCCACATCCTTAATTCGAATTTTTTTTTTTTTTTAGCTATGCCAGCTAGGGCATCGCTAAAGGTCTTGACATGCGTGACCCACATGTTCGCATCGCATCCACTCGTCCACATCCTTAATTTGAATTTTTTTTATTTTTAGCTACGCCAGCCAGGGCATTGCTAATTAGCGATGCCCTTTCTTTATCGCTAATTAGCGATGCATTTTGCATCGCTAATTAGCGATGCACTTCGTATCGCTGGGATGTGCACGAGCATTGCTAATTAGCGATGACGTTTTGGCATCGCTAATTACTTTTTATGTCGCTAATTAATGACTTATTAGCAACGACATTTGCATCGCTAATTTCATTCATCGCTAATTCATCGTTAAGTTATCGCTAATTTTTTTTCGTTGAGTTACGTCGCTATTTAACGATGCTATTTTTATCGTCGCTATTTAACGATGCTATTTTTGTCGTCGCTAATTAGCGTCGCTAAAACTAAATATTCTTATAGTGTTGATATCGATGTGCTTGCTTCGACTACCACTCTTGTTGTTTTTAGCCATAAATAATTCAGCTGAATTGTCACAATAAATCTTCAATGGTCTAGATATAGAATTCATAATTCTAAGCCCAGAAATGAAACTCTTCAACCATACACCATGCGAAGTAGTCTCTAAACATGACACGAACTCGGCTTCCATAGTGAAAGTAGCAGTCAAAGTCTACTTGGTACTTCTCCAAGATACAGCTCCATCAGCAAACATAAATATGTATCCAGATGTTGACTTTCAAGAATCAACATAGCCATCAAAGTCGGAATCAGAGTAGGCAATCACTTCCAAATTTTCAATCTGTCTGAATATAAGCATGTAGTTCTTGGTGCCATGAAGAAACCTCATCACCTTCTTAGCAGCTCGTTAGTAGTACAGACCTAAATTACTCTGATATCTCTAACATCCCAATTGCAAATGCTATGTTAGGCCTTGTACAGACTTGAGCATACATCAAGCTACCAACGGCTGAGGCATATGGTATATTTTTCATTTCCTCCATCTTAAAGTCATTCTTTGGGCACTAACTCAATTGAATTTGTCACCTTGACTATGGGAGCTATACTCGGTGAACAATCTTTCATCCAAATTTTTTTTAAGATTTGTTGATATAGGTTTCTTGAAACAGACTTAAAACAATTCAAAATCTATGAATCTTAATGCCAATGACATAAGAGGCATCACCCATATCTTTCATGTCAAAATTCTCAGAGAGAAATTATTTTACCTCATGTAACAACCTTATCATTGGTTATAAGTAAAATATCATCCACATATAGGATTAGAAATAAATTTTGCTTCCACTGACCTTTCGATATATACATTGATTCATAATGTTCTCTACAAATCTAAATGAAGAAATCACATCATAAAATTTTAAGTACCATTATCGAAAGACTTGTTTCAACCCATATATAGATCTCTTGAGCTTGCATACCAATTGCTCATTATCACTAGAGGAAAATCCTTCAAATTATTTCATATAAACCGCTTCCTCTAGATCTCCATTGAGAAATGCAGTTTTCACATCCATTTGTTGCAGCTCTAAGTCAAAATGCGCAACAAGTGCCATGATAATGCGGAAGAAATCTTTCTTGGATACAGAAAAAAATGTCTTCTTGTAATCAATTTTCTCCCTTTGAGTGAATCGCTTAGCAACGAGTCTTACCTTATATCGCTCAATGTTGCCTAACGAGTCTTTCTTTATCTTAAAGACCCATTTACAACCAATGGCTTTTGTTCCATTAGGCAACTCAATAAGATCCCATACTCTATTAAATGCCAGAGAATTCATCTCATCTTTCATAGCATCATACCATATATTGGATTCCTTACAACTCATGGCTTGTGAAAACGTTTCAGGATCATTTTCAGCTCCAATATTATAGTTCGACCCTTGAAGATACACAATATAGTCACTAGAAATTATTGATTTCTTTTCTCTTATAGATATTCTTAATGTTGTAACAACCTCCTCTCATGAAATTGATTGTTCAACTATCTCTAGTAACTCATGAGAGACTGGATCTACTAGTTCATTATCAGCATATTATGAAATTTTAACTGATTGTCTAATGCCCGTTTGATCTTGAGGGGCACTATGAACGATAATCAGTTTGTTACTTGAAGTGGCAGGTTGAGCATCAGAATGTTTTTTTAGGAATCATGCTCTGCAATTGATCACTCCCACT
This sequence comes from Calamus simplicifolius, assembly GCA_900491605.1. NCBI lineage: Eukaryota > Viridiplantae > Streptophyta > Magnoliopsida > Arecales > Arecaceae > Calamus > Calamus simplicifolius. Next base: position 455,581 of record UESW01004911.1, read on the forward strand.
AATCAAGTTATTTTCAAGAAATTTGGCATTTCTTGATTCTACAATCTTAGTTATGTGAGATGAACGGTAAAATCTATATCCCTTGGACCTCATAGTATATTCAACAAAATATCCATTAATTAATGGTTTTAGGGTTTAGCTTTTTTTTTTCTTATGAATTATACACTCTCACTTTATATGGGCATCCTTATATGTGTATATGTCGTAAACTTGGTTTTCAACCTTTCCATAACTTAAAGGTTATTTTAGGTACAGCTTTGGTTGGAACCCGATTTAATATGTACACGGTCGTCTTGAGAGCTTCTGTCCATAAGAACTTAGGCAGTTTAGAGCTTCTAATCATGCTTCTCAACATGTCCATCAATGTTCGGTTCCTTCTCTCTACTACACTATTCTGATCAGGTGGGCCAGGTAAACTATATTGGGAAATAATCCCATGTTCTTGAAGGAACTTCGCAAATGGATCAGACATTTGTCCATCTTCAGTGTATCTCCCATAATATTCACCTCTATCAAATCTCACAATTTTGATTTATTTTTTACATTGTGTCTTATTTCTGCCTTAAAAACCTTAAAGACATCTAATGCTTCATTTTTATTCTAAAGCAAATATAGATACATAAATCGTGAGTAGTCATCAATGAAGAAGATGAAGTATTTCAGACCATGAAAGTCCATATTTGAACAACAAATGTCCGTGTGTATAATCTCTAATAGGTTTGAACTCCTCTTGGCACCTTTCTTTGACTTGTTGGTCTGCTTGCCCTTAATGCAGTCCACACAAGTGTCAAAGTTAGTGAAGTCCAAAGTACTGAGTACTCCTTCATTCATTAATCTCTTGATTCTATGTATGGAGATATGTCCTAATCTTTGGTGCCACAACATGAAAGAGTTATCATTTATAACATATCTTTTCATACCAGTTCTAACATGCATCACGTCATGAGTGGTATCATTTTGCAAATTATTATAGAAAAGACCATTAGACAAAGTACAATTTCCAACAAGTTCAGATTTATTATATAAACTGAAAAAAGTATCTAAAAAGTTAAAGGAATAATCCAAAGGTACAAGTCTTGAATTAAAATTAAATTTTTAGAAAATTAGGTATAAAAGTCCTTTCCAAATATAAAATAAACCACTACTAAGAACTAAAGTGCATGTCCCTATAGCTTCCACATGTGAGCGCATTTTGTTTCCTAAAGAGATATACGACTCACTTTCCACCGGCTTCCTTAGGTTTTGCATACCTTGCAAAGTATTACAAATGTGGATTGTAGAACCAGAATCAATCCATCATGTGTTATAATAACATCAGCCATATTATATTCATAATAGACAAGTGAGATTATTTCACCTTTTTTTTCAAGCTAAGTCTTAAACTTGATGTAATTCTTCTTTGTGTCCCTTCTTCTTACAGAAGAAACACTTGAATTCCTTTTTAAAGTTAGATTAAAATGGTATTTTACTTTCACCCTTCTTCTTGGCCTGTACCCGATCCTTTTCATTTGTAGTCAGCATTGCACTCTCACCCAATTCCATCACCAGTCTACCCTCTTCTTGAACATACATGGTCAAAAGTTTATTGATTGACCATTTTTCCTTATGTGTGTTATAGGATATCTTAAATGATCCATACTGCTGTGGAAGGGTGTTTAAAATGTAGTGCACTAGAAAGGACTTAGACATTTCAACCTAAAGAGTCTTCAGTTAAGCTGCAATGTTGCTCATTTGCATAATGTGCTCACGCACATCTCACTCCAGTGAGCCTCAGAAATGAGAACTTCAAAACTATGGTGCTGGCAAAAGCTTTGTCTGAAGTACTAAATTGCTCATCAGTGGCCTTTAGTAGCTTCCTGCATTATCATGCTGATTGACTGAACCACGTATGCCAGTAGAGATTTTTGTCTTTAAGAACATTACACTCAAGCGATTAAATCGCTCTCAACGTTCATAAATTGCAATCTCACCAGAAGTATTGGTCTGAGTTACTGAAGATGGTTCATTCTTCCTTATAGCATAATCAATGTTCATCCACCCCAGATGAAGGAAAATTCTCTTCTTCAAACTTTATAGTTATCCCTCAATTTAGGTATATCATATTTATATTAAAAAAATTTATAGGTTGCATAACTGCAAAATTAAATACATGCTTATTACCAAAATTGAGGCCAATAAATAAAATGCTTTACCAATGTAAATCATGCATTTAGAAAATAATGAATCTACTGGTACATAAAACTTGCCTATGAACTAAAGTTCTAATTCAATTAGATTCACTTAAGTTTGTATGATAAAATCATCAAATTAGTTCCTTTTTTCTAATTCCTGTGGGTAGATTAGAAAAATACAATTTGATATTTATCCTAATTAATTATACAAATATAACAAAAAATTTCTTGTGGAATAAATTTATTGTATCCATATAATTAATTATAATTAATATCTATTATTTATGTGATTCATTAAATTTATTATATAATTTGAATTAAGGATGCTGTGGCTACTCCTCAATTATTCAAATTATATTTATCACTTAGATATTATTTAAATTTTATGCTCAATTATGTCACTTAAAATGTATGCATAATTTATAAATCTACACACAACAAATTCTAAATATAAACATAAATTTTATAAAATTTAATTTTAATTAATTTTAACAATGGGTTTGTTAACGGATGAATTAGGTGCAAAATAATCCTCGCATGTTGGCCCAACTCTATTCAGGCCCAAATACTTAAATTTCTATAGGCCAGACCATCGATCCAACCTGAATAGAACTAAATAGGCAACAACCCAACCATTTGATGGATGAGCCAGCAACCAGCCATCCTCACCCAAGCCCGAAAGTTCATTTCGGCCCAAAAAAATTCTCAGTCAGCCCAAATCATCTCACCTCTATTTTCCCCTGGGCTGATTTGTTCGGCGATGGCAATGGAGCCATCCACTACCCTGCGTCCCTGTGGCCGCGTACCGGCACGGGAGCCACCGTCGAAAGATGGGACGGCTATCCCCAGTCCCCTGTGGCTACGGATGAAGAATGGGACAATTGTCTCTAGCCCTCTATGGCCACGGATGAAGATGGATAGCCCCCTATGGCCAGCCAAAATAAAATGGGAGGAAGGGGGAGCGGTGGACCTATTGGGATCCCTGGCATCCTTCTTCGCGGTAGAGGAGAAGGGGGCAAGCCTGTAGGGTACTTATAGTGCGATGGTAAGCAGCAAGGGTGCCTCACGCGGTCACCTTGCTGGAGGCCCACATTAAGGGTCTGATTTATGATGAACGGGCGAAGGAGAGAAAAGGATTGGGCATTTGATTTTTTTTTTAGAAACCATGGATAGGCCTGGGCCTCTAGCCATTAATCATTCCACAAAAATTACAATGAATAGATCTATTTATTTATGTATTTTATCAAAATAAAATAGATCTAAAAATTCAAATAAAATATTTATAGAGGTATTAATAAAAGCTTTGATACCAAATGATAGATAAAATTATATTGATCCCTTTGCTTGTTTGTCAAACTAAATAACATGCATATCAAATATTCAGAAAATATGGGACCAATATATGTATCATGATAATAAAAATGTAATAAATATATAAATACCTTCAGCCATCGATCCACGCAAATGAGTTATTTTTCTTCAGATTAGGGTAAGGCCTTTCCATACCTTTCAGTCTCTCTCATCGATGGTGTAAAACTTCAGAAGAGACGAAGACACAAGGGATCTCTCCTTTTTATTTTCCTTTATGCTTTATTTGTCCATCACAGAGGGTGCTTCAAATGGAATATGGTTGAAGGATGTCTAGCTTAATCGTGATTCAATTTTGAATCCACATAATTCATCGATATCGAATATAGGACCATCTTAACCATATCTAACAGATATGCTTAATGAGGAAAAAATCAACATCTCAACAAAGATGACCGGACTGGAGTGCCCTGAAAAACTTAAGCAGAGGCGATCTTCCTATCGTTTAACTTGCCGCTGCCTCGGCCCAGTATCTTGCTCAAATGACCCTTTACATCAAATAACTTGCGATAGTTTATGCACGCTGTTTTCTGAGAGATATCTTTAATCTTTGTTAGACCTTTTAGTTCTCCTTGTACATTCTTATTTTCTTTTATAATAAAAGCTGAAGAGAAGGTCAAAAAAATCTCATCTTCACTTTCAATTACAGTTTGAAAAAGAACCTTACGATAGTTTATTCTCTCTGTAGCTAGCTGACTGCAAGATCAATGGTATATATATTATATGGGAGTGGATTTTGATGCAAGGATAAGATTACTTGATTATGGCATGTGTGTCATGCGTGAAAACAGAGGGTAACACATGCAATGGATAATAAATAATTCAGGAACACGTCAATGGTAACGGTTCTCTTTAGCTACTTTAATTTTTGCAAGCATGCAAGTATTTCAATTGATTGGATATGGACTCGCACTTGTTCTTGGGCCAACAAGAGGACTCATTGGTAGGAGTGCAACTTGAGCCGGGTTCAACCAAGGTGCAACTTGGGCTGGGTTCAACCAAGGTGCAACTTAGGCCGGGTTCAAGTTGACCCGGTCTGTCGAACCCGATTTGAAGCAGTACTCGAACTCATGTTTGCCCAACCCAATCCCGAAGAACCTAGATTTAATCCGAACCGATTTGCAATTGATCCGGTCTTGGGTTGGGTCAATCCAAACCTGAGATAATCCGAACCCGAGATGCAAGGCCGCAGGGCCGCAGCCCGCAAGCCCGCGACATGTCTAGGCCCAGGTCGCCTGCTCCCAAGCCTAAAGTCTAAGTGTTTGACTGTCTGTTGCCTGTTAGCCGTTTGACTCCCAAGCCCAGGCCTAGCTCGCCCGCTCAAGCCTCCCTAAAGTCCTAAACCGAAAACCTTAGCACCTCATTCAGTCGTTCGTTTTCGCCGCTCCGCTCGCTCGCTCCCCCTCCCTAGCCTCTCTAAACCCTAGCGCGGCAGCGCCTTGTTTGTTTCCACCTATTCGCTTGTCTCTACATGATCGCATAGTGCCTGGGAGGAGGGAGCCATCTGCGGCGTGGGATTTGTCAAGGCATTCCAGAGGGACCATCTATGGCGGTGGGGCCAACGAGCTCAGCTCCGGCTACTCCAGAGGGACAGGATTGGCGGCGGAAATCATCGGCACCATCATCCTCGTTTACACCGTCTTCTCCGCCACCGACCCTAAGCGCAATGCTCGCGACTCCCAGTCCCGGTAAGTGCTTCATCCATTTTCAAGATATTAAGGGAAAAAGGAGAACGTACTTAGAAACACAAACTCAAAGCTCATTCTTCTTTCTCGCTGATAGCTAAATGGGCAAAGGATCTCAGATCTACTAGGTGGGAGAGCCTTGAGGATTAGCCTTTTGCTTCATGCGTGCGTTGTGTATCTTATTGTTCCGAACTTCACTGTGACTCTGTGAGGGCTTCCACGAGGCCTATGTAGGCCTCTGAAATCAAAGTTGATGACGCCCAATCACTGATCCTACACGTCGGAACGGATGGATTCTTCATGCTCCGCTTCATCAGGTTACCTGCAAGGAAGTTCCAGGACCGGAGAGGATTCTTCGATGGGACCCTCCAACGTCCAAGTTAGTAATTGANCGAACTTTAGAGATTAAATAAGATATTAAAAAAATTAAAAAAAAAGATTATGAAAATTAATATTGTATGTTATTTTATTAAAAATTAAAATTTATTAATATAAATATATTTTATATTAAAATAATTAAATGATGATTTAATCGATGATTCGATGGTTGATCCGAATCCGACCAATTCTAGATAGGATTAATGTCTTTATATTGGGATCGATATGCGTTAAATGTAAAAGGCCGGCGTAGAGCAATGGGTGCTGTCAAAACTATAACGAGTATCAACGTTGGGTTGGGATTTAGGGAGAATCCTTTCACTTCTTCGGGAATGCAGCCGGTGTGCGTTGTGAGAAAATGCAGCTTAATTTGCGCGAGAATTTCACATTTTTTTTAAAAAAATTAATTAATTTGTCTTGTTGAAACTAATGTAGAAAGTGGTTGTTTGAAGCGGAAGCTACGGAAAACGGATGCATGGATTGATTCAGTTATAGAATTATATATATATATATATAGCTTTATTAATTTAAGCAAGCATTTTGAACTGATTATGGGGGATTTTTAGCGAGATTTCTGGGTTATTAAAATAATTTTGATAGGCTGATTAGACCAAGGGTACTGCTGCGATTCCATTAAGGGATCTCGGATGATAGCCGGCATGTCTCTTGCTATCGACACGTGGTATTTTGGTTGGTGGGATTTTCCAGTTGCCGGCTTGTCCCAATGATCTCGAATCTCTTAATCTTCGCCTGAAAAACGTCGCTCCCTTTGTCCCATTCACCGACGTCACCTTCCCTTTAAAGTTTAAACCCAAATGCCGAAGCCACCCCAACTCAACCATTCAGACCTCGACGAGTTCATGCACTAAAACCCGAAGAACAAACCAATAATGTGGACTCTCCTCGCCGGCATTGGCAACGACTGTTTTCTTGGAGCCATTTCTCCATGTCCTCTTGTATAAATCCTGGTGGCCTTCTGTTGTCTCTTCGATCTTTCTACCTTCAGGAAGCACCGACCGCGAGGAACCGGATCTTCGGAGGCGAGCCCCCGCTTCCTCCCATCCCCAGCCTCCTCCCCCGCCGCCGACGACGCTGGCCGCGTCCTCTCCCCTCTTCGCCGCAGATCTGTCTCCGACGCCCCTCGCAAGCTCCGCCCCTCTGCCCCCGCCCTCTGGCTCTCCTCCCGGAGATCTGTCTCCGACGCCCCTCGCAAGATCCGCCCCTCTGCCCCCGCCCTTTGGCTCTCCTCCCGGAAGCCAGGCACCCTCGCCGACCACCTCGGCAACGACCGCCTCATCGACCTCGTCGAGCATAAGGCCGGCGACAGACCCGCCTCGGCCACCCCTGCTGCATCTCCTCAGTCCATCATCCGCCAGCGGAGCTGCTCCGAGTTCGGCCGGTTCGATGACAAGGAAGAGAAGGAGAAGGGCCGGAGGTTGGGCCGGTTAGATGACAGCGACGAGAAGGAGAAGGGCCGGAGGTTGGGCCAGTTAGATGACAAGGAGGAGAAGGAGAAGGGCCGGAGGTCGAAGGAGAACCGTCCGATCGATGGGTCCATGCGATATATCGGCAAGATCCGCTTCCCCCGATCGCCTAAGCCTGGCTCCCCTCCCTCTCCTTCCTCCGGCGCGACTCTAACGCTGACCCCCGGCCGGATCTCGGTAGATGAGAACGCACTGTTCCTCCGGCGGAAGTCCGACTTCGGCCTCGACTACGCGAGCTCGGAGTCGGATCGGAGCGACACCAAGATCCCGACTCCGAGAATCCCCAAATCTGAGGCGGCGAAGACGATCGGCGGGGCGAGCTCGATGTTGGCGTACGGTTCTGCCTCGACGCAGTGGGCCCTGTCGCCGGGGCGGCGATCGGAGTCTCCTCCGACGGCGGCGGCAGCGGAGGGAAGGGCGGCGGGGATGGAGAGATCGTTCTCGAACCTTCGGCCGCCGAGCCCGGGGAAGGGGAGGAAGGTGGGAGATTTTATAAGCATGGGGCTGGATCTATTACACTTTCGAAGGAGATCGTTTTCTGGGTCTACCGCCGGCGGCGGCGGGTGTTCTTCGCCGACGTTGTCGTCTTCTTCGCATTCTTCGCTGGTCGTGGGTTCTCCGAGTGCAGGAGGC
>UESW01004911.1:463905-584034 GCA_900491605.1 Calamus simplicifolius
AGGGTACTGCTGCGATTCCATTAAGGGATCTCGGATGATAGCCGGCATGTCTCTTGCTATCGACACGTGGTATTTTGGTTGGTTGGATTTTCCAGTTGCCGGCTTGTCTCAATGATCTCGAATCTCTTAATCTTCGCCTGAAAAACGTCGCCCCCCTAATCCCTCCCTTTGTCCCATTCACCGACGTCACCTTCCCTTTAAAGTTTAAACCCAAATGCCGAAGCCACCCGGACTCAACCATTACGAGTTCATGCACTAAAACCCGAAGAACAAACCAATAATGTGGACTCCCCTCGCCGGCATTGGCAACGACTGTTTTCATGGCGCCATGTCTCCACGTCCTCTTGTATAAATCCTGGTGGCCTTTTGTTGTCTCTTCGATCTTTCTACCTTCAAGGCGAAGATGAAGAAGCACCGACCGCGAGGAACCGGATCTTCGGAGGCGAGCCCCCGCTTCCTCCCATCCCCGGCCTCCTCCCCCGCCGCCGACGACGCTGGCCGCGTCCTCTCCCCTCTTCGCAGCAGATCTCTCTCCGACGCCCCTCGCAAGCTCCGTCCCTCCGCCCCCGCCCTCTGGCCCTCCTCCCGGAAGCCAGGCACCCTCGCCGACCACCTCGGCAACGACCGCCTCATCGACCTCGGCGAGCGTAAGGCCGGCGACAGACCCGCCTCGGCCACCCCTGCTGCATCTCCTCAGTCCATCATCCGCCAGCGGAGCTGCTCCGAGTTCGGCCGGTTCGATGACAAGGAAGAGAAGGAGAAGGGCCGGAGGTTCAGCCGGGACGAGAAGGAGAAGGGCCGGAGGTTCGGCCGGTTAGATGACAAGGAGGAGAAGGAGAAGGGTCGGAGGTTCGGCCGGTTAGATGACAAGGAGGAGAAGGAGAAGGGCCGGGGGTCGAAGGAGAACCGTCCGATCGGCGGGTCCATGCGATATATCGGCAAGATCCGCTTCCCCCGATCGCCTAAGCCTGGCTCCCCTCCCTCTCCTTCCTCCGGCGCGACTCTAACGCTGACCCCCGGCCGGATATCGGTAGACGATAACGCACTGTTCCTCCGGCGGAAGTCCGACTTCGGCCTCGACTACGCGAGCTCGGAGTCGGACCGGAGCGACACCAAGATCCCGACTCCGAGAATCCCCAAATCGGAGGCGGCGAAGACGATCGGCAGGGCGAGATCGATGTCGGCGTACGGTTCTGCCTCGACGCAGTGGGCCCTGTCGCCGGGGCGGCGATCGGAGTCTCCTCCGACGGCGGCGGCAGCGGAGGGAAGGGCGGCGGGGATGGGGAGATCGTTCTCGAACCTTCGGCCGCCGAGCCGGGGAAGGGGAGGAAGGTGGGAAATTTTATAAGCATGGGGCTGGATCTATTCCACTTTCGAAGGAGATCGTTTTCTGGGTCTACCGCCGGCGGCGGCGGGTGTTCTTCGCCGACGTTGTCGTCTTCTTCGCATTCTTCGCTGGTCGTGGGTTCTCCGAGTGCAGGAGGCGTGAGCGATGGGGGAAGCGGGACACCAGTTCCGGGTCATGCACAACCGTCTGATCCAGTGGAGATACGTGAATGCGAAATCGGACGCCGTTAATGGGATCAAAATGGCGACTTCCGAGGTACGTGGTTTTGGCGCTCGTCGTTGGACGGGGATCCGTCGTTTGTCTTCCCGCTCAATTTTAAATAGAAGTTTACCCTATCAGACAGCAGGCGGCATTATTACTTTTGTGCCACGTAGATTCGTGCATCAACTATGGTGCACGTGGCCAGTTTTCATTTGTTCAAAAAAAAATTGCCGTTTGATTGATATCCATGTTGATGTGTTAATTGGCTGGGTGGACGGTTGATTTAATTTTAAATTTTAATCCATCGATACGAACAATGTGTGCTTTGATATTGGTGAGCGATTGCAGAGTAGGATGTGATGGTGTGGTGACGAGGCTGCAGAGCAAGGTGGTGCAAAAGAGGTTGCAGCTGGAGGGGAGAGGATGGCGCTCAAGCTCAACACTTTCCTCTCCTCCCAGGTCGGTACTAACTCCCTGTCACCGAAAATTACGGATAGATCACCAAGGAAAAAAAAAAAATCTTCTCTTGACTAATTTTCCCGAGAGATGATGTCATCATCGATTTTCGATTGTCACATCTTATAATAATTAGATGAACCGAGCAGTGATCATCAGCCGGTGAACCGTCCATGATTAATGTTTACTGGTGGCAGATGAAGGCATTGGAAAGCTGGAGGGACATGGAAAGACAGCATAGCTCTGCGCTCTCCACCACCAAGGACTGCCTGCAGGCGACTGTGTGCAGGGTGCCCATCATCGATGGAGCCAAAGTAAAGTAGCTACTATTGTCAAGATGAAATTTCATGCACGAGGAACTCTGTTTTATTAATCTTCAGCCTTTTGTCCACAGGTGGAGCCCCAACATCTTTCGGCAGCACTTCGACAAGCAAAAGATGTAATCCCTGCAATCACAGCAACGATCAACGTGCTCATTCCAACGGTAAGCATGAAAGCATCCGCACGCAAACATCACCATCTCCACTGTTCATCAATTATCATATGCTTCCAAAGTCAAAGGTGCAAGTGTTGCTACCATTCACCTCCACGGGAGTATTAAGATTTTAACTCCTGGCATGATTTTGGATGCAGGCCCAGAACACGGTTCCTCTACTTTCAGAGTCGCCCATGTGATTACCAGAGAACGAACACTTTTAGAAGAATGCTTCGAGTTGCTGGACTTGGTCGCCACCCTACGGGTAACTAACTCATGATCCATCTCCTGCCATACCTAAAGGCATCCAACCGTTTTAGATCTTTTCACAATCACTCATTTCAACTGAATCCTTTGCGTTGTAGCAGATCCAGGAGCAGAGCTTAAAGTGCCATCTAATCCAACTGAATTCACTGCAACAACAGCAACGGCTCAAGGAGAACATCGACATGATGACCAACTAGTCAGAGCAGAAGCCCTGGTTAAAGAAGACCACAGTTTTGATCCAGCACATAGAACGGCTAAAGGTAGCGCAAGCCTCTCAGGGAATGTTCATGAACAAACGGTGTGTACCCATGAAAGAGGAGAAATTTCTTTACATATTATGGTTCCAGTAAGATCTATGCTCTCGTCTGCTGGTAAAATGTTCGGAACATATATTTTTAACAAAATATTCATACAATAAGATGACCATTGTCTAAATGGTGTACTTAAATTTCTTTTATAAAATATCAGCTTGAAAACCAGTTCAGCATCTTACCTCCCTCATCTACAACAATCAATTCCAATATTGTAACTAACAAGTTTCTGTAATCTCTCGCCCCTTAATTTTGGTGCATGGGACACGGTGTTTCCTACTCAGTTAAATAAATAGAAACTAACGTTTTGATTTGAGGGGCACTGTCATGGGTGCCAAGAAGTCTTCTAGCTAAAGTAATTGGGCTTTGGCATCCAGTAACTGGTTCAAATCTTACCGACACCCTGGTGGTTCCACGCCTCAACAACAATAGCAACTTTAAGGGCACCATAAATTACAAAATTCAGCAAAAATCTAATACCAAAACTGGAATAAACACTTCTGTAGATACAAATCCCTGGGGCAAGGGACATGTTCATGATAATTAAGTATTCAAGAGATTTATCAACCAAGATGTGCAAGAGGGCCCTGAACCAATAATCACAATTCATATCACGACCATACCTAACTATCCAAGCAAGTTGATAAAATGACAACAGAAGTTACATTCTAGCGGATAAAAGGGTCAGATTGCACAAGCTTCTGTAACAAGCCATAACTCCTTTACCCAACTACATGGCATCGGTTAGATGAATCTGCTTCCTTCACTCTGCTCTATTCGGGACTAAGTCAACACTCATTATAAATAGTCATCTCTCTTAATTATTTCTATCATGTTGTTGACCCCATGTTGATTTTGATAATTACAAAATAATTAAATAGGGTACTAATATGTTTATTATGGAGACAAAGATCAATGCAGGCAAATACAGCATATCAAGAAGATGTTTCAATAATTTACAAAGTCATTTCAAGTTCCATGACCAGCTAGAGTTGTCGTTTAGACAATTAAAACTGCTGCTGCATCACTTTGGCCGAACCACCTTGTTTTCTAGTTAGCTGGGATGGTTCTCTAGCTAACTGGATTGCTTGTTCTTCTCCCTGGTCGAATGGATGCTTAAAACAGCTAACTGGATGGAACATCCAGCTAGCTATGTTGTCTGATTTTTCTCTCTGGCCGAACACATCATTGAAATTAGTTAACTGGACATGAAGTCCAGCTAACTAAGGGTTGCTGGTTCTTCTTTCTGGCCGAATGCATGATAGAAACAGCTAACTGGATGGAACATCCAGCTAGCTGAGCTCCATGAAAATTCCTTCTAGCCGCATGGACTTTTGGATTAGGGGTGCAACTCGAGCTCATAAAACTCGGTTTTTCCTCAACCCTAACCCTAACCCTATTTGTAAAATGTCAACCCTAACCCTAACCCTATTTGTAAAACCTCAACCCTAACCCTATTTTTAAAAATCGGGTTCGGGTTGGAATTCGGGTTGATAGAAAAAAAAATACTTTCTTCAAAGTAAATAAACACCGAATTATGGATCCCAGAGAAAAAATAAAATCCCTTGCCGAACGCATAAGCTGGACTCGGGGCTTTACCATTGTATTAAAAAAAAGTTTTACCTGAAATAAAGAAGAGGAGGAGGTGCTGTAAACAAAGAAGAGGAGGCGAAAGTGAAACGAAATGTGCGGATGACCGCCTTTATGTTTGTTCTTCTTTTTCTCGCCTGCAACTGACGGCCTTGCCCTCCTCACCCTTAAGTTGGCAATCTCGTCCGACCCGACAGGCACCCTCAATGCCCAAAAAATCTGGTGCCGATAAGCTACCCCCATTCGGGTAACCTTCGGGTTCGGATTATCTCGGGTTCGGGTTGCGGTCAACCCAAACCCGGATCAATTGCAAATCGGGCCGGGTTAAACCCAGGTATTTCGGGTTCAGGTTGGGCAAACGTGAGTTTAAACACTGTGTAAATCGGTTCGGTTGAACCCGGCCCAAATTGCACCCATACTTTGGATCTGGAGCTCATCTCCAACTAACTAAATCGCATGAAAATTCCCCCTGACCGAACTCTTCTTAGAAATAGCTAATTGGATTTACATCCAGCTAACTAAACTCCATGAAGCTTTTTCTTCATGGCAGTGTGGACCTTAAATTTAGCTAACTGGAATTCATCACCAGTTAACTAAATTGGAAATGGAATGCTTTTTGGCCGTGCTCATGATTGAATTAGTTAACTGGACATGTAGTCCATCTAACTAAGGATACTGATATTTCCCTCTAGCCGTGCTCTTCATTGAAATACTTAACTGGACTTTTAGTCCAGCTAACTAATGGAACTCATAAATTCTTCCTAGCCGAATACATTGTTGAAATAGTTAACTGGACTTTTAGTCCAGCTAACTAATGGAACTCAGAAATTCTCTCTGGCCGAATCTTTATTAAAATAGTTAACTGGACTTCTAATCCAGCTAACTAAGGAATGGTGCCGAATGGTGTCTCAGTTTAGCTAATTGGAATAGGATCCAGCTAGCTAAGACTTCATGGCTTTTTCTTCCTACACGATTTCTTTTGTGCTTCAGCTAACAAATTCCTTTCTATAGTCAGCTAGGGAGTTCTTCTTGGTTCACCTGGGCATGCTCCTCTCAAGCTGAATTCTTTTCCAGCTGGAGTTTGCCTCTTTAAAAATGTCAGGACTCTTTCTTCATTTCTGGCGATTGTCAGTGCATTCAATGCTTTGAAAAATTTCAACGGTTATCTTCTCTTTCTTTTTTTTTTCCATTTTTTCGTTTCAGTCTAACGGATAGTTTTACAGATCAAACACTTTAAATAGCTGTGTAGAAGAAAGAAACACTTTAAATAGCTGTGTAGAAGAAAGAAAAGAGTGAACAGTAGAAAGCTATTATTACATATATTCGTATATTCGTGGTTGTTCAGCAACAAAGAAAGGAGCTCTTTTTGAATTCATGAGTACTTTTTGAAGATCATTGATTGCTCATCCTTGCTAATACTTTAAAACTTCCAAGAGACATTGAAGGTTTCAACTACTTCAAAGAAGACTTTATTTATTGTTGAAGTACATTCAAGGAAGAAGCTCATTTGAGAAGTTGCCTTCAAAATTGTAAAGTATTTATTTCTGAATATTTGCTCATTCTAGGGTGTATTGTTTTTAATATTTTTTGAACCTATTTTGAATCTTGTAAAGGGTTGGGTTTAACCCTTGGTTGTTTGCTTCCTTGTGCCGTGAAACAAGAGGACTAGCCTGGAAGGCTAGGGGTTTGGCTCCCTTGTGCCATGTAACAAGAGGACTAGCCGAAGAAGGCTAGGGGTTGTAATCGTTGGTGATATGATTAGAGTAAAATTTTTAAAGGGCTTTTGGGTGATGGACGTAGGTGCAGCGTTGGCACTGAACCACTATAAAAATCATTGTGTTTGTGATTGTTTAAATATTTTCTGCGATAACTCTATGTTCACCTCACTACACCACTGCCAATTAAATTTCTATTAGCTAAAAGCACATTATTATTACAATTAATTTTAATAAACCCAATTCACCCCCCTCTTTCGGCAACGCATGTTAATTTAAGTCTACCTCTATCTCTATCATTACCATGGATTGCTAAAAAATTACTTTTTCTAAAGTATCTAAAAATCTTTGTTATATATGTCTAAATCACCATAATCAATTTTCTCTTATTTTATCTTCAATTGGGATTGCTCCTATCATTTCTCATATATTTATTTTTAATTCTATCTTTTAAAGTTTTATTATATATCCATCTTAATATGCGCATTTCTAATATACTTAATTTATTCATATGTTGTTTCAGTATTGCCCAACACTCTGTTCCATATATTATAGTTAGCCTAATAGCGTTTTATAAAATTTTTTTTTAATTTTAATAGGATGCACCGATCATACAATACTTCCAAAGCACTCTTTCCGAGATAAGTTATACATTGTTTAGATTATATAAGAGACTTTCACTTATACGAATAATTGGCTGTTGTCATAATTAATAAAAAAACAAAAACAATAGTTACAAGCTTGGTGAGATTCCACCAAACACATATAGCCAGCCCATTAAACATTCAACAAACATCACCATGAACATTAATTTTGCATATATAATATGGAGAGAACGTGAGGGCAGCAAACCACCCATGACAACACCATAAGCATTGTGAAGCATCTTAAAGGAAAAAAAAGATTAAAAAAGGGAAAAAATAGGAGCTAGCCAAATCTGATATTTTATCAGCCTAAAGATCAGTTCTCTGTTTTCATCCAAAGAATACAAAAGGAGTTGCATATACCAACACTTCAGTCCTTTGCACTCAGCTCCAAACCTTCAAATCTCATCCCATGATACCAAGAGCTTGCATCAACCCGTTTATTATTGTTAGAACAGTCCCCTGATTAAACAAGTTTAGCATATTTTTTTTATATAATACTGGTAAACATGAGAGTAAAATGAGAGCAAAAAGATATAAAGCACATTCAAGATAAAGTACCATATGACAACGTAACGACTGAAGCCACACAGCAAATTATGAAAACAAGCCTCAAATCCTTCCCATGAACTAATATAATCATATGCTAGTAAGCTCCAATCACTCTTTCACATTAACATAACCACATAAAACCATATTAACTTCTCAGAGTTCACTACACCGCAATATTTCAAATGTCATCCATTAGAGCCACCATCATACTCTAGGCATTCTTTGAAATGATGAAAACAGGATTACCCCTACCTCAACAGATTCCTGATCGTAGTCATCCAGAACACACAAGGAACTGCCTGGAGGACCATAAATGCATTCGCACCACAATTTTAAAATCATATAATATATCCATCCACCATTGACCGTCTTCATCCCTTGACCAACATATCACAAGCGAAGTCACATTAAAGTCTTCTACCATAAAAAAAGAACCCAATCTGCAATCCATATAGGAAGGTAGAGCAAGCCTTTCTCCAATATAGGAAAAACACCATGCGTCCCTCAATGTCTTCCAAAAGCAATCAAGCTTGAGCTTCTCCAGCTTCTGCATTACGATGGCTGGAAACAAGATGAGGAATTGATAGAGTGAGGAACATGCAAACTTGCTTCAACCATCCTTGCCAAACAAAGCACCCCTTCTATCATATGGCCATCAAGGTCATACCTTTAAACTACTTCTATCTCTTCCTCATTTCCAGTTCATTTATGCACAAGAGAAGCCCAAAAATGAAAACTAAAATTCTGAAACTTACATCCACACAAGATATTGCTGTTTCCTCCAGCACTTCAATCCTTCAGTTTAATATCACCATCCTTCCAAAACAAAGTAACCCTTCTATCATATGGTCATCCAACTCATACTTTCAAACAACTTCCTCTTGCTCTTCCTCTTTGTTTATGCACAACAGAAGCCCAGAAATGAAACCTAAAATTCTAAAACTAACATCCACACAGTATCTGGCAATTTCCTCCAGCACTTCAAACCCATCTCCATGCCGCTACATAATTTCTCAAGCAAAATCTGTTGCCGCCGGAATCCGTCCTCCGACTCGGGCGCGGCCGGTCTCCTGGTTGGACTTCCTCCTGGGCGGACCTGCAAGGAAGCCTTCACGTGGTAGGCATTGGGGGTGGCCCTCCGCGGAAGACCCTCCGACGCTCAAGTTAGCGAGGATTAGCGAGCAAAAATGTGAGGAGAAGGACCCCTCTGGGGAGTCTCTGCAAGAATGGCCTATCGGGAGCTCGAGCAGAGCGCCAATGGCGGAGAGAGGGGGAGCAGTGAAAGAGAGAGAGTGATGCTAAGACCCAGCCAAGAGTTGTGTACGAGAACTCATGCGTACCTGAAGAATCTGAAAGTGCCCTATTTATAGACCATTACTTGAATCTTGAGCGCCTTCTGGAAGGTTCGAAAGTTGTTGGGATACGAAGACGATCAGATCTGGCCGTTGTGAGGCCGGTAAGATCCGTATCCTTTCGTTAGAGGATCGACGGTTGGGAGAGTTTTCTGATGGCCCAAGATTTGATAACGGTGTAGGTCCTAGGCCGTTATCGCAGGTCCTAGGCCACGTCTCGACATGATTCATCGTTTGGCATTCTGTTACGCCGAACTTGGGCTCTCCTACGTCAGATTCCGCGGAGGTGCAGGGGGGCTCGAACGGCCGAAGCACAAGGGTGGCTGAGATACGATAGAATGGATAAGCCGGGCGTGAAAACAGTCTCGTTCTGCGGGGGTGTATGTCGAGCTACGGATTGTTCGAAGAGATTAAGCTATGGATTGCTCGGGGAGGTCGAGCTACAGGTCACTCGGGGAAGCCGAGCTATAGGCTGCTCGGGGAAGTCGAGCGATAGGTTGCTCGGGGAAGACCGAGCTATGGGTTGCTCGGGAAGACCGAGCTATAGGTTGCTCGGGAAACCGAGCTATGGAGTGCTCGAGGAGAGCCGGATCATATTGGTTGGCTCGCCCTTTATGGGCGCAGTAGTAAGTGGGGGCCAGGGCTAATCATAACCCCTTCGCACGGTTATCAATGCAATGATGATTTTATCCCTCAACACATGCCTCCACTCCCTAGTTCGAAGCGTAGGTTCGGGCATAGGGAGTATAGACTTAGGTGGTGCGATCCGAACGGGGGGATGCGGATTCGACAGCCTACGCAATGATGCCCTAATTAATGCTGCATGGCCGTCTTGCCTTCTCGAGGTGGATCCATCGTTTCTTAGGAGCGAAGGCATCGGTTGGGGGAACCCACGTTGGAAATCTCGATCTTTACGGCGTCTGCAGCGGCGGTTCCGGACGTCTTGATTGAGACGCCTTATCTTCTTCCTGAGGCGGTTTCTTTCGAATAAAACGGAGCTGAAGCGGCGCCCTCCCCATTCATAGCGCTCTTTTGCTTGTTGCTCGAAAGATTTCTTTCCCCCGTTTCCTTTGCGACCTTGCTTAGCGCCTCTTTGATCGAAAACATGATGAGCCCGAGCGATCAGGCTTCGGAGGTGACCTTGGCGGATCTGGAGCGGATACGCCGTTGTACAAGGTCCCTCAGGATGTTACCCTGTTGCTCCCAACGATTAATGATAGGATGACATTCGAATTAGGGGACGGAGCATTCTGTTATGAAGAAAGTTTGAGGGCAGGCCTCAGGTTTCCTCTTCACCCGTTGGTGCGGGAGGTGATGAGGTTCTACAACATATGCTTCACCATGGTGGCTCCCAACAGCTGGCGCAACCTCATCGGATTCATCTCGTTGTGCAGCCGTGTTAGGGTAACCGACCCTTCCGATGTTCAGGGTGTATTACAATCTGGTTTTCGGGAGGGCCTCAGAGTGGCCTTACATCGGTCCTCGGAGGTCTTTCAAGATGATTGCGGACAATCCATCGTCGATAAAGGAATGCAAATCGCGATTTTTTATAGTCGCAGGAATGTTGGCTTGGATTTCCCTCGGGTGTGGGGGCGATATGTAAAGGATCCAGAGGCGCATCCGGAGTTATCCGAGCAGAGAAGAGGGATTTGGTTGTATTACGCGGCAGTCAAGTGCTTCCAGCCAGTGCCCTTCTATCAGAGGATGCTCTCTTCGCAACTGGATTGAGCCCCATTGATCCTCGTGGTAAGTATTATCTTGTAGCTAATAGGTTAGCGTGATTTTAGCTTCGATTTTTATACGGGCTAACGAGCGAGTCGCATTACGCCTGCAGCCGAAAGGTCGACGTTCGTAGATGAGATGAGAGGGGAACTGGGCAAGCGTCGCAGGAGGTCTGGTTCGAGCAGCACGCGTAGGGCTGAGAAGAGGTCTCGCCCCTCCGGTTCCCACCCCAGGGGGATCAAGAGAGATGTTGATGGTCGTTGTTCCTCGTTGCCGCAGGCCGGAAGCATTGAAGTCCCAACGGCGCATGGTCCCTTGGTGCCGGAGGAAGGCTTGTCAAGAGGGGGAGATCAGGACACCGCAGGGGTTTCGGAGGAGGCTGCTGAAATTTCCTCCCCACCTGCTGCCATTTTGTCCGACGATGGCGAGGGAACGACGTCAGTTCACTCGGAGACCCCCGTGGTTGGGGCTGCCCGGCCTCCCTCATTGGGGGCCGGTGGCTCGGAGGAGTTGCAGGCGGAGGCGGGAGCGGCCCCCGCTCCGACTGAGATGGGAGGAACGGTTACAACTGCTGAGGCTCAGCCTGGGCTGTTTGCGGGAGAGCCAGCGGGGGATGAAGGGGTAACCGAACCTGCCGAACCGGCAATCGAACCACGCGGGGTCTCCCGGTGAAGGGCCTTCCATCGGGGCATCGGAGGCCCTGAGGGAAATCGAGGTTCAAGAGGAGTCTGCCGGGGCAGAGAGATGTCCGGAGAAGCAGAAGAAGATGAAGAAGGAGAAAGAGGGGAGCCGTCGAGCGAAGGGGACGCTCGGGTCAGGGGTCCCCTTGCCGGAGCTGAGATGTCTGAGGCCTCTCAAATAAAGGCTTTGGTGGAGGAGGTTGGCCAGACGAGGGCCTTAGGGGCCACGGGCTCCCAAGTTGGCTCTCTGAGTATAAATTTCCACTCACGCGTTCCGGAGGTGAGCGCCATGTTCTCCGCTCTGATGCGGTCTGCATTCCAAGAGGGAGAAAGTTCTTCGACGGAAGGGAATGATCCGGAGGATCTCGTCGAGGTGGCCTTCAGATACACTGGAGTGCCGGATGAAGCTTTCCTTCTTACCGAGATTGATGACCTTGCCCTCACAAGGATCACCTTGGATTATGCATCTCGGGTAAGTCATCGCATTGAAGTAGGGTTTTTAGTCAGCCAGTTTGACTGTGTTTCTCATATGTGCAATCTTTTTTGCAGAATGCCTTGATCGTGAGGGCGTTGAAATGGTGTTTGCATCTGGTCGTCGGAGCTTGGGCTTGGGCCCGTAAAGAAGTCGGTCACCTCAAGGAGAGGGTGGATTCAACAGCTAATCTTTCCCGAGCCTTGGCGATCTCCCAAAGGGAACTTGGGGAGACTCGGGATTCTTACAGGCGAGAGAGAAAGAGCCTCTCAACTCGCAATGCAGGTCAACGAGCTTCAAGGCTTCCGAGCAATACGACAAGGCCAGCCTGGAATTATCCCAGATCAAAGTGGAGCACGAAAATAAGGTCGACTCCATGCAGCAGTTTTTTGACAAGAGATGGGACCAGTTGAAAGCCAGCCATGCCGAAGATAAGACCAGCTGGGGTAAGAGCCTCGAGGAGGAGGAGCACAAGTGTCGACGGCAGCAGGACCAGCTTACCCATCTGAACAAAGAGCTCGCCGAAACGAAGGATCGTTAAAGTGGTCGGATGAGCGAGCCGCTCGGCTCTCTGCGAGCTCGACTACGCTAATCAAGAGATTGGGGACACTCAGTCCCGGGTGGATGAACTCAAAGAGAGTCTTCGTCGAAGTCAATTGGATAAATTGAAGGCTCTCAATAGGGTTCAAGTGCTGGGCGGTGAACTAGCTCGGCGGGACGAACAGGTAAGGTGTTACCTGTTTTATCCGTTTTGGCCTTTCGACTTTTGCCTTACTCGGCTTTTCGTCTGCAGCTGAACAAGATGAGCCAAGAGTTTCAGGAGCGGCTAAAAGCCTTCGGAGAGGAGATGGCCTCAAGGCATCGAAGGGTCTCCGAACTGGAGAAACAATTAGTCGAGGCAAACGCGGGGCCTCTTCAGCGGTGAAGGAGTATAAGAACTCTACCCAATTCACCGAGGAACACAGGGCGGTCTGCGCGGATGCATTCCGGTTCGGCGAAGAGGAGGCATGGGCTAAGATCGCTCAAACTTATCCCGACCTGGACTTGTCTTTTGAAAGCCAAATTTTACGAGACCCGTACCCCGGGGGCCGAGGAGGATGAGTACGAGGAGATTTCAGATGTCGATCTCAAAGCCGTCCTGGGTGCCGATGCTGCTGCCGAAGTATCTCGGTGGGGTACTGTCAAAAAGGGGGGGCCAAGCGATGCGCCCGCTGATACTGCCGTAGGAGATGCCAGGTCTGATCCCAAGCCTTGACCTCTTGGGGGTCCATATGTATTTTCTGTTACTTTCTTTTTGTGGTTCAACCGAAAATCAGTGAACGGATCCGTTGCTATCATTCGTTTGCCTTTTTCGAATGGTCTCTTGCCTTACGTTTTATCCTGGCTACGGGTGACCCGTGGCTTATTTGCGCCGTTTGGTTGGTTTAGTTCGGATTTGAGCAAAATACCTCGATCAAGGTCAAGGCGTAGGGATAGCCCTGACGGGGGAGCTAAGATACAACACAGCTAGGACGAGTGGCACAGTGGCTCGGCCGGGCCGAGATATGAAATAGGTCGGCTAGGGCCGGGAACAAAATAGCTCGGCTAGGGCCGAGGGATGAGATGGCTCGGCTAGGGCCGAGGGAGGAAATGACTCGGCTAGGACTGAGGGATGAGATGGCTCGGCTAGGGCTGAGGGAGGAAATGACTCGGCTAGGACCGAGGGATGAGATAGCTCGGCTATGGCCGAAGAGGAAATGACTCGCTAGGACCGAGGGATGAGATAGCTCGGCTAGGGCCGAGGATGAGATGGCTCGGCTAGGGCCGAGGGAGTTCGTCTTATCAAGGGAGCAATTGTGGATGCGCCTTCGATGAAGGAAGGGGAGTTTGGTCCCGAGAAAAGGGGGTTTGCTGAATTCCCTGCTTCCTGTGAGCCGCCACTGAAGCGACGACGTGGCAAGGTTTTACGTCAGCGGCACGGGGGCCGATGGCTCGAGCGGTTAGGGCTCTCGCTTGGAGCGGTTTAAATACCAATAGGTGGTAGGCCATCGTTAACCATTTCCTCCGTCGATTTTCGCTAGCCTATCCGAGCTTGCGATAGCAGAATGGCTTCCAAGGATGAAGGGGGGTCGGCCGGAGCACCGACGACGGTGTCAACACTCGTTGGGGGCCCGTAAGGGCCGTACCAAGGCGATCATCGATGGGAAAGTCTTGGCCTCGCTGTTTGCAAGTCGTGAGCGACTCCAACAGGAACCGAGCAATACATGATTGCCTCTACTAGGGAGATCATGCACCTTGCGCGGTCAATGATCGGTTGGAAAAGCGCGTGGGTCCCTCCAGCAACAGGTGGGCGACCTGGCGGCAGAGCGAGGGGAAAGCCCAGCAGCTCCCGGAGAGAATGATAAGCCTATGTGAGGGCTGATGTATTTTTCTTTTCTTTTCGCCGCCCTTTCAAGATGAATAAAAAGAACAGTTCATGTAGTCTTTGCGTTTGCTGTTGTTTTGAGACGCTTGCTTCCATCGTGCAAGTCTTATGATCGATCTATCCCTTGGAGGGTTTTTAGCCATCTTTGCCCGGATCGGGGTTCGGGATAACATTCGGTCATGTTGGACTGAAAATAAATGCTTCGGTTTGTTTCGAAGCACAGAAACAACTTTGGCATTGGAGGGGGGCATAGGGCGATGGCTAGGTCCGTGCCTAGGTTCCATAGGCAGTTGGGCTGGAGCGGAGAATATTGAGGGCCATTATCGAGGAGTGCTTGGTCTTCGCGCCCTTTTATTGCCCTGTCAGCGCCCTATCTTTTCCAAGGCGAGTCGGTTTTCGTTTTGCCGAAGTAGATGATACGGCTTTGTAGCCAACAAAAAGCTATCTTGGCACTTTCCAAGGGGCTTTTATTATGCCGATCCTTTCCAACGTGGGTTGCTTTGGCGTACGACGCAAGCTCTTACTCGCTATTGGGGGATGTCATTTTCACTGGATGATTTCCCAGGCCTGCCCGTATCCGTAGGATCGGGGGATTTTCTGCATTTAATACTCGTGATCCGGGTCATAGAAAATCTTTTGGCACGCGTCATGGTCTAGGCGACGTGTTTTGGCGCGCAACGAGGGGCGCTGCTTTCATCCCAGGAGGCCACGTGGTGGCGTGGATTAGGTGTTTTGAATATCGGGGCTTTCTGCTTTGGATAACTGCTCCCGAACCATCTCGTCTATAAAAGGGAAAGAGGGCCGCATTGGGCCATCCCAGAGTTTTCTCCCCTTCTGTGAGTTGTGAAGGTTTTTATGATGCTGTCTCTTTGGGGTTTAGGACGGGAGGACCGAGCTTACCTTTCGCAAGCCATCATCCCCCGGACAGCTGGGGTGATGAAGGAGCCGTCGGAGATTGGCTCATCCTCGATGGAGGAGTCCGGAGATCATATGGAGAGCGCACAGGAGGCCCGAGATCACATGGAGAGCGCACATATGCGCTTCCTGTGTGTCCTTTGCGGTTCGTCATGGGGGACACAGAGCAAGAGGTGCACGCGTACTCCCCATGTCTCACGTGAACTTTGCCTCCTTCCCTGATTCGGATTCCTAGGCTCATCCGCCTGGGGAGTCTTTTGCTCCGAGGAGGGAGGTGAAGGTGTGTTGTCGGCTAGTACATTGCCTTTTGACATGGGCAATGGCTAGCTGTACACACTCGATTTGGGGGAGTGCCCCAGCATCAGCGTCTACGGGTCTGTGCCTCTTTTTTGGATCTCTTAATTTCCAGAGGACCCATGGGAAGCCGGTCGAGCTCGTTATCAGCGCGAGCTGACTGGTTCGTGGTTTGTCTGATTTGCTGGATCAGATGTCAAGACATCATTAACCGAAGCTGACTGGAGCAGTTCGGCCGAGCTATGTATTTGTTTCCATTTCTGTGTTTTGGTGCACTTGTAACTCCTCTCAGGAGGTTGTAATTTTGGTTGATGAGGAAATAAAGAAAATTTTTATTCCTTCTTCCTTCTGCGTCTGCCTTTTCCGCGTTGTTAATCTCATGTCACGTTCTGGCAGCGCTCTTGCCGCTTTGCTTTTGTTAAGGCTAATATTCGATCCCCAGTAGAGGAAAAACATGTCCATGACTGAATTGGACGGCGGACTTGGACTGTCCAACGGGTTCACAATGTAAGCATGATCTCGTTCGTAGAACGGAACAGTATGCATACATTGCTCGATCCGGCCGGGGCTCGTAAGCTGCCCGGACCCGGAGGAGTGTCCTGAAGGCCACTCGATTCGGTTGGGGCCTACGAGCGGCCCAAATCCGAACCATGTTTTGTAGATCGTTTGGATCGGCTGCAATATGCTATTTTGACTCATAGCTCGGCCCAACGAGGCACGAGATTCGGTGCGGATAGCTCGGTTGTTACCGAGAATAATGACATCATTTTTGGTTCTCGTGGTGAATACAGATTCTGATGTAGATGAGCGGCGCATGGGGGCGTTCGGAGTTATGACTCGGTCATCCTAGGGCGGGGCGAGTTAATGCTGATTGCTGGCGCGTTTTATTCCTTTGCGCCTTTTCGAGGACACCCAATTCGAGGGAGTCTGGTGGATTTTTAAGGACATTTATTCCACAGGGGTCGCAAACTGGAGGGAGCTTGGTCCCTAGAGATGGAGGGGGGTTCCCGAGCACCTCGTTGGTGCCAAACGATCCTCTTTGGGAAGGGGCGCGATTCTTCGCTTCCCGCAGGCGCCAGTCGAAGCGACGATGCGCGGCACAATTCCCTTGGGTCGGAGTTAATGACTCGACTGATCGGAATGCTTGCCAGGGCAATATAAATATGGACCAGGGGGTGGCAGTGTTTGTCATCCTCTCGGTTAGTCTTTTGACAGCTTCTAAGGGCAAGTATGACCTCCCATGGTGAAGGACGATCGACTGAAGGGCCAAGTGGCGGCAGCGACGACCGCAAGGACTCCCGGGGGGGTCGCATTCCTGTGACTGTCGATGGGATGGCCCTAGCATAGCTTTGGCGGGCCATGAGCAGTTTGAAAAGACAGTCAAGGAGTTTCTTGCCGTTTTGACAAGGGAGGCCGAGGCTCTCTGGGTTATTGACCGGCAGGAGGGAGTGATAGCGTCCCTCCGTCAGGAAGTCGCCGAGCTGACTCGGCGTAGGGAGGGCCGCAGCTCTTGAGGGAGATAGTAAGCCCCTGTGAGGGCACTTTTTGTTTTTTCCCTTTTCCTTGTTGTATTTCTTCCTTTTTAAATCAATGAAGACGAAGATTTTTGTATCTGGTGCCTTTGCTATCGTCTCCAAAATGTTTGCCAATACCAATCGGGGCTTATTAGCTGCCCGAGTTTGACCTAAGTTTAGGAGATCGCAGTTTCGTCGGCCGGGGTTTGTGAGCGGCCCGAGTCCGAACTAGATTTTAGGAGGTCGCAGTTATGTCGGCCGGGGCTTATGAGCGGCCCAAGTCCGAACTAAATATTAGGAGAACGCTTAGGTCGGCCGGGACCTCAGAATTTATCGTTCGGACTAACCGAGGTCCGGGGATTATTGCTCGGCCCAGCCGAGGTTCGAGATAAGTTGCTCGGCCCAACCGAGGTTCGAGATTAGTTGCTCGGCCCAGCCGAGGTTCGGAGATTTCCTGTTTAAATAGATAACTCGGTCGTGCCGAGGGTTGGTAAGCAGCATCTATTTTCCTCACGATTTTTGGTGATATAATTGTGGTGATTATGTCATGAATCATGAAGACAACATGCCAATAAAAATTTAAGAAGGTGAGCCTGTGGAAGGCGTACCCTATTGATGATATTTGAGGAGGTTGTCTAAATTCCACGTCCGAGGGATGGATCTTCCGCTTAGATCTTGCAGCTTGTAGGTGCCGGGTCCGACGACTTCTGTTACTTGGTAAGGGCCTTCCCAGTTCGGAGCTAGCTTTCCCTGCTCCAGTGTTTGGAGACAAACGCTTTCCGGAGAACGAGGTCCCAGGCGAGAAAGCTTTCCCTTTGACCCTGGAGGCCTGATAACGGGCCACTCTTTGCTGATAGGCAGCTATTCTGATCCGGGCTTTCTTTTTGATCTCCTCTACCAGGTCGAGGTTGGTGCGGAGCTGCTCGTCACTGGCTTCCTCCGAGTAGCTTTCCACCCGCAGGGAAGGAAGTCCTATCTCCATGGGGATGACGGCCTCTGTGCCGAAGGCCATTCGAAATGGGGTCTTGCCCGTGGGCACCCTTGGGGTGGTGCGGTAAGCCCACAGGACATGGTGCAATTCATCCGCCCATCTGCCTTGGGCTCTGGAGAGCCGAGCCTTGATCCCCTGAAGCAAGGTTTGGTTAGTTACCTCGGCTGCTCCATTGGCCTGTGGGTGTCCGACCGAGGTAAGGCGGTGATGGATCCCATGCTTTTCGTAAAACTGATGAAACTTTGGATTGTCGAACTGCTTGCCATTGTTAGTAATGATGGTGTGTGGGAGGCCGAAGCGGCAGATGATGGATCTCCACATGAAATCCTTGGCTCGAGCCTCAGTTATTTGAGCAACTGCTTCTGCCTCGACCCATTTGGTGAAGTAATCGATGGCGACGAATAAAATCTTCTGCTGTCCCGTAGCAAGTGGGAACGAGCCGAGAATATCCATCCCCCACTTGGCAAAGGGCCAAGCGGAGGAAATGGGGACCAGGTTGGCGAGGGGAGCCTCTAAACATTGGAGTATCTTTGGCATGGGTCACAGGCTCGGACAAGGTCGTCAGCGTCCTTCTGCATGGTAGGCCAATAGTAACCTTGATGCAGCACTTTGTGGCATAAAGATCGGCTCCCAAAATGGTTGCCGCAAATTCCTTTGTGTACCTTCCGAAGGGCATAATCAGCTTTAGATGGACGAAGGCATCTAAGCAGCGCATAGAGAAGGACCGCTTGTAAAGCTGATCGTCAATTAGCACATAGTTGGTGGCTTGCAGCTTCAGCTTTCTGGCTTCCCTTCGATCGGCTGGGAGTGACCCTTCTTTAAGATACTTCAGGATGGGGTCGAACCATGATGGTTCATCCTCAACTTGCATTACTCGGCCGGCATCGGCAATACTGGGCCTCTCCAAGGTCTCTAGATGAAATTTTTGCTCGGCGTCCATTGATTCCGTAGTTGCCAGCCGAGATAATAGGTCGGCACGGACATTTTCGGATCTTGGGATCTGAATAATTTCAAATTCAGGGAATTGAGAGAGTAGGCTTCGAACCTCTTAAAGATATCGAACCATGTTCGGTTCCTGGGCCTTAAACTCGCCTCGCACGTGACCAGCTACCAGCTGAGAGTCGGTGAAGGCATTCAGCTTCTTCACTTTGAGGTTGCGGGTGATTTGGAGACCGGCAAGCAGAGCTTCATATTCGGCCTCGTTATTGGAGACTGGGAAGGAGAAGCGGACACCATATTGAAGGTCGCCCCTTTCGGGCTGTGAGGACTAAACCCGCACTAGAGCAATGGGCGTTGGACGACCCGTCGACATGGAGGAGCCACCGGGCGTCAGATTTTGGGTGTTTGGGGGAGCTGGGAGTGGAGCCGTCCTCTGGGATAGTGCATTCGAGAAGGAAATCAGCCAGCACCTAAGCTTTGATGGCCGACGAGGCTGAAATCGAATGTCGTGCTCGCTCAACTCGACGGCCCATTTAGTCATCCTTCCCGATATCTCTGGACGATGGACCACCGCCTTGATGGGTTGATCGTCAGGACTTCTACTGAGTGTGCTTGGAAGTATGGCCGCACTTTCGACCGAGGTTATTAGGGCCAACACCATCTTCTCAATCCGGGTGTATCTCGTTTCCGCATCTCAGAGTAGTTTGCTGACATAATAAATTGGCTTATGGGTCTTATTTTCTTCTCTGACAACACCGAGCCAACAGCACCTTTCGAGATGGCTAGATATAGGAACAATGTTTCTCCAGGATTTGGACTGCTGAGGAGAGGGGAGAGCCGAGGTACTTTTTGAGGTCTTCGAATGATTTTTGAAACTCGGAAGACCATTGGAAATTCTTAGCCGACCGGAGGGTTTTGAAGAAGGGGAGGCATCTCTCGGCAGACCGAGCCACGAAGCGATTAAGGGCCGCTATTCTCCCAGTCAGGCGCTGGACGTCTTTGATAGATGCCGGGGGCGCCATCTGTTGGAGAGCCTGGATCCTCTGGGGTTGGCTTAGATACCCCGTTGGGAAAACCATGAAGCCGAGGAACTTCCAGAGTTAACGCCGAAGGCGCACTTGGTCGGGTTGAGCTTCATCCAATATTTACGGAGTGTTGCGAAGCTTTCCGAGAGATCCTCGACGTGCTGTGACGCTTTTTTGCTCTTGACTAGCATATCGTCGACATACACCTCCATGTTCCAGTCGATTTGCTCTTTGAAAACTTTGTTGACCAGCCTTTGGTAGGTGGCACCTACCTTTTTAAGACCGAAGGGCATAACACGGTAGCAGTAAGTACCTCGGTCGGTTATGAAGGCGGTCTTCTCTTCATCTTCGGGGGCCATCCGGATCTGTTGTAGCCCGAGTAGGCATCCATGAATGTCAGCATCTGGTGACCCGAGGTGGCATCTACAAGTTGATCAATTTGGGGAAGAGGGAAGCTGTCCTTCGGGCAGGCTTTGTTGAGGTTGGTAAAGTCGATGCAGATCCGCCACTTGCCGTTCGACTTCTTTACCATGACCACATTTGATAATCAACTTAGGTAATTTACCTTCCGAATGAAGTCCGCTTTGATAAGCTTATCAACCTCCTCTTCGATAGCTTTCTGCCGCTCTGGGGCGAAGCTTCTTTTCTTCTGTTTGACGGGTCGGTACATCTCGTCACATTGAGGCGTTGAACGAGGACATCAGGGATGATCCTTAGCATATCCGAGGCAGACCAGTCGAAGACGTCGGTGTTGCTTTGGAGAAAGTCGACCAATTCCTGTCGGGACTTGCCTTTCAACAGCGATCTGATCTTTATAGTTCGGTCTGGTCGAGCTTCGTCCAGTGGAACCTCTTCCAGTTCTTCGTTGGTTCTCCTCGTTGCTCGGCGAAGTCCTCGCGAGCGTCCAGCCCATCAACCTCGGGCATCTTGGACCGAAGGTTGGTGACGAAACACTACCGAGCCATAGTTTGGCTTCCTTGGATGACACCAACTCCCTGCTCGGTGGGAACTTCATAGATAGGTGCGGAATGGAGACGACGGCTTTGATGGACATCAGGCAAGGTTTCTCAAATATCGCATTATAGGGTGACCGAAGCTTTGTCACCAGGAAGTCTATGTGAACAGTGGCCACAAGGGGCCAAATTCCCGTCCGGACTGTCAGAGTTACGACCCCTTCTGGGACGATAACATCACTGGTGAACCCCATTAGGGTGGAGTCCACGGCTCGAGATTTTCCATGAGTAATTTCATCTTGGCAAACACATCAAGGTACAGAACATTCACGGATCTTCCACTATCCACAAGGATCCGACTTACATCATAGTTATTCAAATTGAGAGATACAACTAATGCATCGTCGTGTGGGAATTGTATCCCCTGGAGATCGTCGTCGGAGAAGGAGAGCTCACCCATTCGTGCTCTCTTTGGTGCCGAGCCTTCTTCATCATTCTTGAGGCCCGACGGACTACCGCCTCTTCAACCATGTTGATATGGCCGATCATGGGTGGATTCGAGGAGGAGGAGGCTGCTGAAGCTCGGGCTAGCGATCACCCCCTTGTCCTAGTTCGGGCGCCCTCCTAAACTGGTTCAGTCGGCCCCGTTGGATCAGCCTCTCAATCTCGTTCTTCAACTGCCAGCATTCCTCAGTATCGTGGCCATGCTCCGGTGATAGCGGCAGTATTTGGTGGGGTCTCTTCGGATTGGGTTCCCTTGGAGAGGAGCTGGCCGGGGGAGCTGGCGCTCTATCTCCATAAGGATTTGCGCCCTAGGAACAGTGAGCGGGGTGTACTGGTCAAACCGTCTAGGCGGGCTCCAGGAGCGATTTCTTGGCAGCGGTGGAGGAGCTCTTTGGCGACGAGGTGGACTTGGCTGACGGGCAGGTCGATGCCTGTCCGGGCCCTTGGTTTCTTTCTTCTTTGCCGACTCGGCACGAGCAGCCCTCCATGATTCTTCGACCCTGGCGTATTTGTCCGCCAGAGCCATCATATCAGAGAGGTTCGGAGGGTAACTGACCTCCATCGCTAAGTAGAAGTCACTCTCCTTCGAAACTCCTTCCGCTAGGGCGGACATAGCCACCTCATGATTAAGGTGGTCCACCTCTAGATGGCCTTATTAAAATGGCCAAGGTAATTTCTCAAGGACTCCCCCTCTCTCTGCTTAACTTCAGAGAGGGAGTCGGATCTCCGTCGGAGATGGTGGCTGCTGATGAACTGGCCAATAAAAAGATGGCTCAGCTCATCAAATGAATCGACGGAACTGGTTTCAAGGTGTTGAACCAGGTCCAGGCAGACCCTTTGAGGGTGGAAGGAAAAGCACAGAGGACCGCGTTTGATGCTCCGTGGAACACATTATTGATCGAAAGCTGCTGAGATAATCATCCAGATCAGAGGAGCCGTGGTAGGGCTCGATGGCGGGTAGCTTAACATGGGAGGAAATCACTTCCTCCATGATCCCCTTGGAGAAGGGGACACCCTGCTCCGCCTTAGGCTGAGGCGGGTGAGCCTGCTTGGCGGCGTCCAGCTTTTGACGCATCTCCCAGAGCTACTGGCGGATCTCCTCTTCAGGCATAAGAGGAGGGGCCGGACGCGGAGATGGCATCGAATCATGGCGGGAGAGCCCTGGAGAAAGGGATCGGGCCCGTCGAGGTTTGAGGAGATCCTTGTCACAGCCCCCTCGCGGGACTGGTCTGGCCTCCTTGGGTCGGTATGGGGGTCTGTGGCTCCACGCGGACTAGAAGAAGAGGCAGCCGGAGAAAGAGGAGCTACGGCCTCCTCAGGGGGCTGCGGAGCGGGGTCAGCTGCAACTGGATGGGGGGTCGTAAGGCGCTCCTGAACCAGATGGGTCAGGGCTTGGACCTGCTAGACCAGTGTGGCGAACTGGTCCTGGGTCACTGGGACAGCTGGTGGCAATGAAGTCTTAGATGGTGGCGACTGCGGCACCACGCTATTCATCGGATCGGGTCTTTGAGCGGCGACCTGATCTTGGGCTTCAGAAGATGCTCTTCTTCGATTGGCCATTGGAGTGGTTCTCTTCCAGATCGAGATCCTTTTCTCCTTTCCTCAAGTTTTAATGGGACTTGAGGCCCTTCCTCTAGCGCCAATCTGTTGCCGCTGGAATCCATCCTCCGACTCGGGCGCGATCGGTCTCCTGGTTGGGCTTCCTCCTGGGTGACCTGCAAGGAAGCCTTCATGCGGTAGGCATTGGGGGTGGCCCTCTGCGGAAGACCCTTCGATGCTCAAGTTAGCAGGATTAGCAAGCAACAAATGTGAGGAGAAGGACCCCTCTGGGGAGTCTCTCCAAGAATGGCCTATCGGGAGCTCGAGCAAGGGCTAATGGCGGAGAGAGGGAGAGTAGTGAAAGAGAGAGAGTGATGCTGAGACCCAGCCAAGAGTTGTGTATGGGAACTCATGCGTACTGAGAGAATCTGTAAGTGCCCTATTTATAGACCATTACCTGAATCTTGAGCACCTTCTGGAAGGTTCGAAAGTTGTTGGGATACGAAGACAATCAGAATCTGGCCGTTGTGAGGCCGGTAAGATCCGTATCCTGTCCGTTAGAGGATCGACGGTTGGGAGAGTTTTCTGATGGCCCGAGATTTGATAACGGTGTAGGTCCTAGGCCGTTATCGCAGGTCCTAGGCCACATCTCGACATGATTCATCGTTTGGCATTCTGTTACGCCAAACTTGGGCTCTCCTACGTCAGATTCCGCGGAGGTGCAGGGGGGCTCGAACGGCCGAAGCACAAGGGTGGCTGAGATACGATAGAATGGATAAGCCGGGCGTGAAAATAGTCTCGTTCCGCGGAGGTGTATGTCGAGCTACGGATTGTTCGAAGAGATTGAGCTATGGATTGCTCGGGGAGGCTGAGCTACAGGTCACTCGGGGAAGCCAAGCTATGGGTTGCTTGGGGAAGCCGAGCGATAGGCTGCTCGGGGGAGACCGAGCTATAGTTTGCTCGGGGAAGCTGAGCTATAGGCTGCTCGGGGAAGCCGAGCGATAGGTTACTTGAGGGAGACCGAGCTATGGGTTGCTCGGGGAAGACCGAGCTATAGGTTGCTCGGGAAATCGAGCTATGGAGTGCTCGAGGAGAGCCGGATCATATTGGTTGGCTCGACCTTTATGGGCGCAGCGTAGTAAGTGGGGGCCAAGGCTAATCATAACCCTTTCATACGGTTATCAATGCAATGCCAATTTTATCCCTCAACACAAAACCTTTGATCAAAAGATCAACTCAAACCACAAGAGGATGACTTTCACAACCTTGCTACTTCCTAGCACTGGCAAACCACCATTTCATCACCCTTAAATGCAGTCACCATAAAACTTCAAGCAAGCTACCTTATGGTCCTTATCTGATTTGAGGTTACTGATAAATCTCCACAATAATAGAACAACATTAATATGGTATTCAGAGATGGCCAAGTTGTCAAAAGTTGGGAGGAATATGCATAGTTGTTAAAACTGGACAGGTTGAACTGGGATCCAAATGTCAAGCCGATTCTAATATAAAATTGGATATGAAAGTGATCCGAAATAATTTGATCAATTCATTCGGTTCATCTATGAACTGATCAACTCAGCCTGAATCGGATTATAGGTTTATCGATGCTGTTTTAAATTTTTTGGCGTTTGCCGTTTTAAATTTTTGAATGTTTATGATAACCTTTTCTCCATTAGGATGCTTGCAAGTTTTATAGGGAAAGAAAATGAGATCATGTAAAGAAGAGGAAAAGAAAAAAAGGAAAAAAAATGTAAATATTAAAATTTTATGGGAATCGTAGAGGCATGAAGGAAAAAATGATGAAAATAAATAAAATTTAGATAGAAGTTTTTTTAATTTGTTTTTAAAAAAAATCAAATCAAATTAAATCGTTGTGCAGATTAAAAGTAAGCGAATTTTATAGATTAAATAAAATATTAAAAAAATTCAAAAAAAGATTATGAAAATTAATATTGTATGTTATTTTATTAAAAATTAAAATTTATTAAAATATATATTTTATATTAAAATAATTAAATGATGGTTTAATCGTTGATTTGATGGTTGATCCGAATCGGATCAATCCTAGATCAGGTTAATGTCTGGCCAGATCTGACAACTATGGGAATATGAATATGTGACCTGGTTCTATCAAATGGATTGTCTTTATATTGGGATCGATATGTGTTAAATGTAAGGTTCTGAGTGCGGTGGGATATTTATGTCGATAAAAGGCCGGCGTAGAGCAACAGGTGCTGTCAAAACTATAACGAGTATCAGCATTGGGTTGGGACTTAAGGAGGGAGAATCCATTCACTTCGGAATGCATGTGCATTGTGAGAAAAATGCAGCTTAATTTGCGACGAGAATTTTGCATTTTAAAAAAAAAATTAATTAATTTGTCTTGTTGAAACTAATGTAGGAAGTGGTTGTTTGAAGCGGAAGCTACGGAAAACGGATGCATGGATTGATTCAGTTATATATATATATAGCTTTATTAATTTAAGCAAGCATTTTGAACTGATTATGGGGGATTTTTAGCGAGATTTCTGGGTTATTAAAATAATTTTGATAGGCTGATTAGACCAAGGGTACTGCTGCGATTCCATTAAGGGATCTCGGATGATAGCCGGCATGTCTCTTGCTATCGACACGTGGTATTTTGGTTGGTGGGATTTTCCAGTTGCCGGCTTGTCCCAATGATCTCGAATCTCTTAATCTTCGCCAGAAAAAACGTCGCCCCCCTAATCCCTCCCTTTGTCCCATTCACCGACGCCACCTTCCCTTTAAAGTTTAAATTAGGCATGGGCACTGGACCGTACCATGCCAGGCATGGCTCAGATCCATCGTACCAAAAAAATTATCATGTCGTATCTGGTACGGTCCATTAATAAATGGGCCGTGCCAGATACGGCCCACTAAAAAAATTCAAATTCGACATGGCCCGTGACCCATTAAGAAATGGGCCACGGGCCATGCCAAAACGGCCCTTTTGGGCCGTTTTGTGGGCCATGCCAGAACGGCCCTGCTAGGCCATTTTGTGGGCCATGCCATGGTACGGCATGGCTGGTGCCAGGAGCACACTGTGCGCCTAGGCACCAGCCAGCTAATCCAAGCCATGATCCTGATCGGCGATGATGGATCCGACGATTGCGATCGATCTGATCGAAGATGATCTGACGGTTGCGATCGATCCATGCCATGATCCTGATCGGCAATGATCGAACCAACGGTTGCGATTCATCCGATCGGCGATGATCCGATGGTTGCGATCGATCCAAGTCATGATCTCGATCGGCGATGATCGATCGGACCGTTGCGATCAATTCGATCGGAGACGATCCGACGGTTGCGATCGATCCAAGCCATGATCATGATCAAGGATGATCGATCCAACAGTTGCGATCAATTCGATCGGCGATGATCCGATGGTTGCGATCGATCCAAGCCATGATCCCAATCGACGATGATCGATCGGATCGTTGCGATCAATCCGATTGGAGACGATCCGATGGTTGCGATCGATCCAAGCCATGATCCCGATCGGGGATGATCGATCCAACGGTTGCGATCTATCCCATCGGCGATGATCCGATGGTTGTGATCGATCCAAGCTATGATCCCGATCGGCGATGATCGATCGGAGACGATCCGACGGTTGCGTCGATCCAAGCCATGATCCCGATTGACGATAATCGATCAGATCGTTGCGATCAATCCGATCGGAGATGATCCGACGGTTACGATTGATCCAAGCCATGATCCCAATCGGAGATGATCGATCTGACGGTTGTGATCTATCCCATCGGCGATGATCCAATGGTTGCGATCGATCCAAGCTATGATCCCAATCGGCGATGATCGATCGGACCGTTGTGATCAATCCGATCGGAGACGATCCGATGGTTGCGATCGATCCAAGCCATGATCCCATTCGGCGATAATCGATCGACGGTTGCGATCGATCTGATCGGAGATGATCCGATGGTTGCGATCGATCCAAGCCATGATCTCGATCGACGATGATCGATCAGATCGTTGTGATCAATCCGATCAGAGACGATCCGACGGTTGCGATCGATCCAACCCATAATCCCAATCGGGATGATCGATCCGACGGTTGTGATCTTCCTATCGGCGATGATCCGATGGTTGCGATCGATCCAAGCTATGATCCCATTGGCGATAATCGATCCGACGGTTGCGATCAATCCATACCTTGATCCCGATCGGCGATGATTGATCCAACGGTTGCGATCGATCCAAGCCATGATCCCGATCGATGATGATCGATCGACAGTTGCAATCCATCGATCGGAGACGATCCGATGGTTGCGATCGATCCAAGCCATGATCCTAATCGGAATGATCGATCGGACTGTTGCAATCAATTTGATCGAAAATAATTGATGTCTGCGATCGATCCAAGCCATGATCACGATCGGCGATGATCAATCCGATGGTTGCGATCCATTCGATCGGAGACGATCTGATGTCTGCGATCGATCCAAGCCATGATCCCGATCGGCGATGATCAATCCGATGGTTGCCATCAATCCGATCGAAGATGATCCGACATCTGCGATCGATCCAAGCCATGATCCCGATCGTCGATGATCAATCTGACGGTTACGATCCATCCGATTGGAGACGATCGATGGTTGCGATCGATCCAAGCCATGATCCCGATCGGCGATGATCAATCCAACAGTTGCGATCAATTCAATCGGACGATCCGATGGTTGCGATCGATCCAAGCCATGATCCCGATCGGCAATGATCGATCAGACTGTTGCGATCAATCCGATCGGAGACGATCCGACGGTTGCGATCGATCCAAACCATGATCCCAATCGACGATGATCGATCAGATCGTTGCGATCAATCCGATCGAAGACGATCCGATAGTTGCGATCGATCCAAGCCATGATCCCAATCGGGGATGATCGATTCGATGGTTGCGATCGATCCTATTAGAGATGATCCGATGGTTGTGATCGATCCATGCTATGATCCTGATCAGCGATGATCGATCCGACGGTTGCGATCCATTCGATCGGCAACGATCCGATGGTTGCAATCGATCCAAGCTATGATCCCGATCGGCGATGATCGATCATATCGAAGATGATCCGACGGTTGCAATCGATCCATGCCATGATCCTGATCGGCGATTATCGATCCAACGATTGCGATCCATCCAATCGGAGACGATCCGACGATTGCGATCGATCCAAGCTATGATCCCGATCGGCGATGATCGATCGGACCATTACGATCAAACCAATCGGAGACGATCCACGTCTTCAATCGATCCAAGTCATGATCCCGATCAATGATGATCGATCCGACGGTTGCGATCGATCCAAGCCATAATACTGATTGGTGATGATCGATCGAACCGTTGCGATCGATCCGATCGAAGATGATCCGACGGTTGCGATCGATCCAAGCCATGATCCCGATCGGGGATGATCGATCCGACAGTTGTGATCTATCCCATCGAAGACGATCCGACGGTTGCGATCGATCCAAGCCATGATCCCGATCGGCGATGATCGATCCGACGGTTGCGATCCATCCGATCGGCGATGATCCGTCGGTTGCAATTTTTCTATTTTTTTCTTCTTACTTATTGTATTATGTTTAGAGGTCAGGCCTAGCCCCTCCCTTCTGTACCATTTTAATTTTAAATTAATAAACCGATAGGGGTCTACGCCAAACCTCCTACCATTATGGTGGCTTTATATTAATAAAAAAATTTTATTCCTAATAAGTTTTTAATTTATAAATAAAATTATTTTTTATAATTTTTTTATTTGAGCTGTGCATGGGTCAGGCCCCAGGTGGGCCGTGCCTGGCACGCTGGCACGGCCCAGGTGGGCCTGAGCCGTGCCGACCCAGGTGGGCCGTGCCGATACGGCACAGCGGGCCGGCCCAGGCCCGTCATGGGCCGTGCCATACTGGGCCAACAGAAAAATTTTTTGGGCCCGACACGGTCCGGTACTATAGCAGTGCCGGGCGTGCTTGGCACGATCCATCAGGGCCTGGGCCATGCCGTGCCATGGGCGGTACGGCTCAGTGCCCACCTCTAGTTTAAACCCAAATGCCGAAGCCACCCAAACTCAACCATTCATACCTCGACGAGTTCATGCACTAAAACCCAAAGAACAAACCAATAATGTGGACTCTCCTCGCCGGCATTGGCAACGATGTTTTCTTGGCGCCATTTCAACTCCATTTTCAACTCCATTGATCCAATTATTGGCCTTGAATTTATTTTGGTGATTTGCAGGTGCTTCCAAGAGGTCCAAGGTTAAAGTAGAAACTGACAACATGGAAGTTTCAGATGGGCTTGACACACTTGCTAACCTTGCCATTCTTGGTGAGGGAGAAGCTATACCCACTTCCTCTCAGCCTACGACGAAGCATCCACGCCACCGGCCTGGTTGCACCTGCATCGTATGCATACAGCCACCAAGTGGCAAGGGCCCCAAGCACAAGCAGACTTGCACATGCAATGTGTGCCTCACTGTTAAACGCCGTTTCAGAACACTCATGCTAAGGCATGAGAAGCGTCAGTCAGAGAGGGAAGCTGAGACTGCTCGCAAATAGCAGCAGCTCACACTACAAGAAAATGTTAACATAGTGATAAAAATTAGTGATAGAAATTTTTGTCACTAAATTGTGACGGTTTTGTAACAAAATAGTGATAAAAATTAAAATTAGTGACGGATTAGTCTATTCGTCACTAAACCATCACTAAATTAGCGATGGACTATCACATCGTCACTAAATTTAGTGACGGATTGCCCCTTCCGTCACTAATCCGTTACAAATTAGTGACGAAAGAGCAATCTGTCACTAAATTAGTGATTTTCCCTTTCGTCACTAATCCGTCACAAATTAGTGACGGATGGGGCAATCCATCACTAAATTAGTGATGGATTGCCCCTTTCGTCATTAATCCATCATAAATTAGTGACGAAGAGTAATCCGTCACTAAATTAGTGATGGATTTTCCTTCCGTCACTAATCTATCACGAATTAGTGACGGATGGGGCAATCCATCACTAATTTAGTGATGGATTGCCCAATCCGTCACTAATCCATCATAAATTAGTGATGGAAGAGTAATCCGTCACTAAATTAGTGATGAATTAGTGACGGATTGCCATCTAAATATATACTCCCGTGGAGGTGAATGGTAGCAACACTTGCACCTTTGACTTTGGAAGCATATGATAATTGATGAACAGTGGAGATGGTGATGTTTGCGTGCGGATGCTTTCATGCTTATCGTTGGAATGAGCACGTTGATCATTGCTGTGATTGCAGGGATTATATCTTTTGCTTGTCGAAGTGCTGCTAAAAGATGTTGGGGCTCCACCTGTGGACAAAAGGCTGAAGATTAATAAAACAGAGTTCCCTCGTGCATGAAATTTCATCTTGGCAACTGATCATAAAACAATTTGTGACGTGTATGTGTCATGACAATAGTAGCTACTTCGGCTCCATCGATGACGGGCACCCTGCACGCAGTCACCTGCAGGCAGTCCTCGCAGAGCTATGCTCCATGTCCCCCAGCTTTCCAATGCCTTCATCTGCCACCAGTAAACATTAATCATTTCATGCTCGCAATTTGGTACTAACGCACGCTATGATGCCTATCTGTTTAAGTCGGTCATTTGTAAAGAGAGAGAAGGCACGATCCATCCATGCTTGTAAGCTAAACTCTTTGATCTCACGTATATCACTTTCTTTCTGAGTACGTACCATCACGGATCACCAGCTGATGATAACTGCTCGGTTCATCTAATTAATATAAGATGTGACAATCGAAAACTGATAGCAAATCTAATACTCTGCCAATCGATGATGACTTAATTTGTCATCATCTCTCGGGAAAATTAGCTAGCAATCAGCAAGAGAAGATCTTTTTTTTTTTCTTCCTTGGTGATCTATCCGGTAATTTCCGATGATAGGGAGTTAATAGTACCGACCTGGGAAGAGAGGAGAGTGTTGAGCTTGAGCGCCATCCGATCCCTCTCCAGCTGCAACCTCTTCTGCACCATCTTGCTCTGCAGCCTCGTCACTTCCGCCCACACCATCACCAACCTACTCTGCAATCGCTCACCAATAATAAAACAGAGTTGAGGCGGCACCCTCCCCATTCGTAACGCTCTTTTGCTTGTTGCTCGAAAGATTTTGTCCTTCTGTTTCCTTTGAGACTTTGCTTAGCACCTCTTTTGATCGAGAGTATGGTGAGTCCTAGTGATCAAGCTTCGGAGGTTACCCTGGCGGATCTGGAACGGATACGCTGCCTATACAAGGTTCCTTAGGATGTTGCCCTGTTGCTCCCGACGGCCGACGACAAGGTGACATTTGAGTTAGGGGATGGAGCATTCTGTTACGAGGAGAGTTTGAAGGCAGGCCTCAGGTTTCCTCTTCATCCGCTGGTGTGGGAGGTGACGAGGTTCTACAACATATGCTTCACTATGGTGGCTCCCAATAGCTGGCGCAACCTCATCGATTCATCTCGCTGTACAGCCGCGTTGGGGTAACCGCGACCCTCCCGATGTTCAGGGTGTGCTACAATTTGGCTTTGGGAGGGTCTCCGAGTGGCCTTATATTGGTCCCCGAAGGTCTTTTAAGATGATTTCAGACAACCCGTCGTCGATAAAGGAATGGAAATCGCGATTCTTCATAGTCGAAGGAAACATTGGCTCGGACTTTCCTCGGGTGTGGGGACGTTATGTAAAAGATCTAGAAGCACAACCGGAGTTATCCGAGCAGGAGAAGAGGGATCTAGTCATGTTGCGGAGTAGTCAAGTGCTTCCAGCCAGCGCCCTTCTATCAGAGGACGCTCTCTTCGCAGCTGGATT
This sequence comes from Calamus simplicifolius, assembly GCA_900491605.1. Classification (NCBI taxonomy): domain Eukaryota; kingdom Viridiplantae; phylum Streptophyta; class Magnoliopsida; order Arecales; family Arecaceae; genus Calamus; species Calamus simplicifolius. The sequence goes on from UESW01004911.1 coordinate 495,639, forward strand.
GAGCCCCATTGACCCTCGTGGTAAGTATTATTTTGTAGCTAATAGGTTAGCGTGATTTTAGCTTCGATTTTTTATACGGGCTAACGAGCGAGTCGCATTGCGCTTGCAGCCGAAAGGTCGGCGTTCGTAGATGAAATGAGGAGGAACTGGGCAAGCATCACCGGAGGTCTGGTTCCAGTAGTAAGCATAGGGCCGAGAAAAGGTCTCGCCCTTCCAGCTCTCGCTCTGGGGCAATCAGGGGAGAGGGCGATGATCGCCGTCCCTCGTCACCGCAGGATGAAGATATCGAAGTTCCAATGGCTGTGCACGATCCTTTGGTGCCAGAGGAAGTCCATCAATAGGGAGAAGTCAGGATATCGCAGGGGTTTCGAAGGAGGCTGCCGAAATCTCCTCCCCCCTGCTGTCATTTTGTCGGAAGATGGCGAGGGAGCGACGTCAGTTGACTCGGAGGCCCCTGTAGTCGGGGTTGCCCGGTCCTCCTCATTGGAAGCGGTGGTTCGGAGAAGTTGCAGCGGAGGAGGGAGCAGCCCCCGCTTCAATCGAGGTGGAGAAACGGTTACAGCTGCTGAAATTCAGCCTAGGTTGCTTGTGGGAGAGCCAGTGGGGGATGACGGGGTAGACGAACCTGCCGAACCAGCGACCGAATCCCGCGGGGCGTCCCCTGGTGAAGGGCCTTCCACCGAGGCATCGGAGGCCCCGAAGGAAATCGAAGTTCAAGAGGAGTCTGCCGGGGCAAAGAGATGTCCGAAGAAGTAGAAGAAGAAGAAGAAGAGAAGGAGGGGAGCCACCGAGCGAAGGGGACGCTCGGGCCGGGGCTCCCTCGCCGGAGCTGAGATGCCTGAGGCCTCTCAAATGAGGGCTTTGGTGGAGGAGGCTGGCCGGACGAGGGCCTCAGGGGCCGCGGGTTCCCAAGTTGGCTCCCTTAGTGTAGATTTCCACTCACGCGACCCGGAGGTGAGCGCCATGTTCTCAGCTTTGATGCGGTCTGTGTTCCAAGAGGGAGAAAGTTCCTCGGCGAAGGGAATGATCCGGAGGATCTTGTCGAGGTGGCCTTCAGGCACACTGGAGTGCCGAATAAAGCTTTCCTCCTTACCGAGATTGATGACCTTGCTCTCACAAGGATTGCCTCGGATTATGCGTCTCGGGTAAGTCATCGCACCGAAGTAAGGTTTTTGGTCAGTTAATTCGACTGCATTTCTCATATGTGCAATCCTTTTCACAGAATATCTTGATCATGAGGGCATTGAAATGGTGTTTGCATCTGATCGTCGGAGCTTGGGCTTGGGCCCGTAAGGAGGTCGATCACCTCAAGGAGAGGGTGGATTCAACAGCTAATCTTTCCGAGCTTTGGCGATCTCCCAAAGGGAACTCGAGAAGACTCGCAGGATTCTTACAGCGAGAGAGATAGAGCTTCTTAACTCGCAATGCAGGTCAACGAGCTTCAGGGCTTTCGTGAGCAATCCGACAAGGCTAGTTTGGAATTATCCCAGACTAGAGTGGAGCACGAAGACAAGGTCAAGGCCATGCAGCAGTTTTTCAATAAGAGATGGGACCAGCTAAAAGCCAGCCATGCCGAAGATAAAAGCAACTGGGGTAAGAGGCTCAAGGAGGAGGAGCACAAGTGTCGGCGGCAGCAAGACCAACTTATCCGTCTGAATAAAGAGCTCGAAACGAAGGATCGGCTAAAATGATCGGACGAGCGAGCTACTCAGCTCTTCGACGAGCTCGACTATGCTCACCAGGAGATCGGGGATAGACAGTCCCGGGTCGATGAACTCAAAGAGAGTCTTCGTCAAAATCAATCGGCTAAGTTGAAGGCTCTCAATAAGGTTCAAGCACTGAGCAGTGAACTGGCTCGACGGGACGAATAGGTAAAGTGTCCCCTGTCTCGTTCGTTTTGGCATTTCGACCTTTGCCTTACTCAGCTCTTTGTCTGCAGATGAACAAGGCGAGCCTGGAGTTCCAGGAGCGGTTGAAGGCCTTCAGGAGGAGATGGCCTTGAGGCACCAAGGACTTCTGAATTGGAGAAACAATTGGCCAAGGCGAAAGCGCGGGCCTCTTCGGCGATGGAGAAGTATAAGAGCTCTACCCAATTCGCCGAGGAACGCAGGGTGGCTTGTGCCGATGCATTTCGGTTCGATAAGAGAAGGCGCGAGCTAAGGTCGCTCAAGCTTATCCCGACCTGATTTGTCCTGTTTGGAAGCCGAATATTACGAGACACGCATCCCAGGGGCCAAGGAGGACGAGTATGAGGAGATCTCAGACGTCGATCTCGAAGCTATTTTGGGCATCGACACTGCTGCCGAGGTATCTCGGCGGGACACTGTTAAAAAGGGGGAGCCAAGTGACGCACCCGCTGATGCTGCTGCAGGAGGCGCCGGGTCTGATCCCAAGCCTTGACCTCTTGGGGGTCCCCATATGTATTTTCTGTTTCTTTTCTTTTGCGGTTCAACCGGGATTAGTAAACGGATCCGTTGTTCTTATTTGTTTGCCTTTTTTGGATGATCTCTTTTCTTACGTTTTATCCCGACCACGAGCAATCTATGGCTTATTTGCCCGCTTGGTTGGTTTAGCTCGGATTTGAGTAAATACCTTGATCAAGGCCAAGGCATAAGAATAGCCCCGACGGAGGAGCCGAGACACAACACAGCTCGGTAAAAAGGGGCTAGAGACGATCTAGCCGGCCTAGGCCGAGTGATGAGATAGCTCGGCTAGGGCCGAGGGATGAGGTAGCTCGGCTAGGACCGAGTAGTCCGTCTTGTCAAGGGCGAAGTCGTGGATGCGCCTCCGATGAAAGAGGGGGATTCGTTGAACTCCCCGCTGTTATTTATTTGCCCTCTTCGGTAAGAGGAGAGCGACCCTTCGCTTCCTGTGAGCGGCCACTGAGGTAATGACGCGTGGCGAGGGTTTATGGTGGCGGCGTTGGAACTGACAGCTCGGGCGATTAGGATGCTTGCCCGGAGCAGTTTAAATATCGATGGACGATATGCCACCGCTAAGTATCCTCTCTGCTAGTCCCTTGTTGACCTGTCTAAGGCTGCGATAGCAGGATGGCTTTCGAAGATGGAGAGAAGTCAAAGGGGGCGCTGCTCGGCTTGATGCCCGCTGGGGGCCCGCAGGGGCCGTACCACGGCGATCCTCGACGGTGAAGCCTTGGTGTCGTTGTCCGCAAGTCGTGAGCAATATCAACAAGTGACAGAGCAATACATGATCGTCTCTACCAGGGAGGTCATGCACCTGCGTGCGGTCAACAGCCGGTTGGAGCTGCGGGTGGCATCCCTTCAGCAGCAGGTGGGCGGACCGGTTCCACGGCGAGGGGAGAGCTCGGTGGCTCTATGAGAGAATGATAAGCCCCTATGAGGGCTGATGTATTTTCCTTTCTGTTTGTCGTCTCCTCATAATGAATGGAGAAAGTTTTTTGGGACCTTCCTGTCTTTTGTTATTTTTGAGATGTTTTTCTTTATCGCCCAAACTTCACGAAGCGAAATACCCTTTCGGGGAATTTCCAACATGACATCCTTGTTTCGACCGAGGTAAGGAGCTGTGAAGTTCAGCGGGAGCGTTGTGTATCGCTTGGTTTTTGTCGAGGCTTTTGTCAAAAGACGCACTCCAGCTTCTGCCGGGGCTCACACTTACTGGACGTGCATTTCGACATTAACCAATGCATGCACACCCTGAATGTGGGTCGGGGCTTGCACCGCGTCACATTATCGTTGAGGTAGAAGTATCTTTCTTAGTTCGGGCCGAAGCATCATGCATCGTTCAGTCGTGCCGAACTAGGGGGCGATACTTTGGTTCGTTCCGGAGTAGTAGGCATTTTTGGTCTCGAGTCAAGGCATGAGACGATGTCTCGGTTCGCGCCTGGATATGACGGGCGGTTGGGCCGGAGTGAAGGGCATTAAAATGCCTTTACTAAGGAGTGCTTGGCTCCTGCGCCTCTTTATCACTCTGTCAGTGCCTTGTCTTTTCCAAGGCAAGTTGACCTTCGTTTTGCGAAGTAGATAATACGGCTTCGCAGCCAGCAAAAAGTTGTCTCGTGTTTTCCAGGGGCTTTTATTAGGTTGATATTTTTCAATGCATGTTGTTTTGGCGTATGACGCAAGCATTTATTCGCCATTGGAGGATGTCGTTTTCACTGGGCGATCTCCCAGGTCTGCCCGTATCCGTAAGAACGGCGGGCGATTTTCTGCATTCAAAACTCATGATCCGGGATCAGAGAATCTTTTAGCATGCGTCATGGTTCGGGCGACGCGCTTGGTGCGCAACGAGGGGCGCTATTTTCATCCCGGGAGGCCACGTGGTGGGTTAGGTGTTTTGAATCTCGGGGCTTTCTGCCTTGATAGCCGCTCCCGATTCATCTTCGCCTATAAAAAGTTGAAAAGAGGGGCCGTGTTAGGCTATCACCAAAGCTTTCTTCCCTGTGTGTTTGTAGAGATTTTTCATGATGTCTGTGTCTCAGAGGCTGATAATGGAAGGGTCGAGTTTCCTTTTCGCAAGTTATCTTCCTCCGGATAGCTGGGGTGATGAAGAAGCGCTGAAGAGCAGCTCGCCCTCAAGAGAGGAGTTTCGAAGATCATATGGAGAGCGCACAGAAGGTCCGCAGAGATCACACAAAGAGTGCACATATGCGCTTCCTGTGTGTCCTTTGCGGTTTGCTATGGGGAACGCAGGGGAGGAAGTGCATGCGCATCCCCCATGACTTACGTGAACTTCGCCTCCTCCCTTGACTTGGATTCCTGGGCTCATCCGCCTGGGGAATTCTTTGCCATGTGAGGAGGGGGGTGATGGTGTGTTGTTGCTAGTACATTGCCTTTTGACTTTGGCAGTGGCTAGCAGTACACACTCGATTTGGGGGGATGCGCCCTCAGAATCAGCATCCACGGGTCTGCGCCTTTTTTTGGATCTCTTAGTTCATACAGAGAACCCGTGAGAAGCCGGTCTTGCTCGCTATCCGGGCGAGCTGACTGGTTCATGGTTTGTCTGATTTGTCTGATTTCTTGGGTCAGACGCCCAAGTATCATCGTCAATCGAAGCTGATCGGAGCACTTATTCACTTTTTTCGTTTCCTGTGCTCTGGTGCACTTGTAACTCCTCTTAGGAGATTGTAATTTTTATTGATGAGGAAATAAAGAAAACATTCATTCCTTCTTCCTTTCTCGTCTACTTTTTTCGCATTGTTGATCTCATATCATGTCTTGCCATAGCGTGTTTCGGCAGTGCTCTTGCCGCTTTGCTTTCGCTAAGGCTAATATTCGGTCCTCAGCAGAGGAAAAATATGACCATGATTGAGTTGAAGAGTGGACTCGGGCAGTCCAACGGGGTCACGATGTAAGCGTGATCTTGTCCGTAGAACGAAGCAGGTATGCAGACATCACTCGGTCCGGTCGGGGCTTGTAAGCTGCCCGAATTCGGAGGAGCATTTTGAAGGCCACTTGATTCGGCCGGGGCTTATTAGCTGCCCGAATCCGAACTATGTTTTGAAGACTGTTGGTACCGGCCGCAATATGCTATTTCGACTCATAGCTCAGGCCAGCCGAGGCATGGAGATTCGATGTAGATAGTTCGGTTGTTGCCGAGAAAAAATTATGTTCGATTCTTGCGGAGAATATAGCTTCTGACGTAAGCAAGCGACGCATGGGGACGTTCGGAGTTATGACTCGGTTGCCCTCGGGCGAGGCGGGTTATTGTTGATTGTGGCACGCTTTACCTCTTTGCACCTTTCCGAGGATGCCCAATTCGAGGGAGTCTGGTGGATTTTCAAGAGCATTTATCTCATGAGGGTTGGCAAACTGGAGGGAGCCTGGTCCCTAGAGGAGGGAAATTTTTGGGCGTGCCACCGATGCTTACTGATCCTTCTCGGGAGGGGGCGTGACTCTTCGCTTCCCGTAGGTGCCAGCCGAAGTGACGACGCGTGGCAAATTCCCCTAGGTCGAGATTAATGACTCGACTGATCGAAATACTCGCTAGGACGGTATAAATATGGACGAGGGGGATGTTGATATCTGTCATCTTCTCAATTAGTCTTTTGGTAGCTCCTAAGTGCAGGCATAGCCTCCCATGGTGAAGGGCAATCGACTGAAGAGCCAAGCGGCGGCAGCAACAGCCGCAAGGGACTCCCGGGGGGTCATGTTTCTGTGACCGTCGATGGGACGGCCTTGGCGTCAGCTTTAGCGGCCAAGAGCAGTTCCAAAAGACGGTTGAGGAATTTCTTGCCGTCTCGACGAGGGAGGCTGAAGCTCTTCGCCGGGTCATTGACCGGCAGGATGGAGTGATAGCGTCCTCCGTGATCAAGTCGCCGAGCTGACTCGGCATAGGGAGGGCTTAGCAGCTCCTGGGGGAGACAGTAAGCCCCTGTGAGGCTCTTTTTGCTTTTTTCTTTTCCTTTGTTGTCGCTTTTCTTTTTTAATCAATGAAGACGAAAATTTGTATCTGGTGCATTTGCTGTTATCTCCAAAACATTTGCCAATGTCGATCGGGGGTTATCGGCTGCCCGAGTTCGAGTTAAGTTTTAGGAGATTGCAGTTATGTTAGTCGGGGCTTGTAAGCTGCCCGAATCTGAGCTAAGTTTTGGGGATCGTTCATCCCTGTTCGGATCGGACCTAGGCGGTCCTTTGATTAGAAGGAGGTCCTTTACCTCTGCCGAAGTACCGGGAGATGTTTCCGTCACCTTGGAGTATCCAAGAAGTCGCTTGGTTCAATCGAGGCCTTAGGTCGTGGCTAAAGCGTGAGATTTCGTCGTTTGGCCGAGGATTCAAGTATCGGGCGCGGCTAGGGCGCAGGAATATCGCTCGGTTGGCCCGAGATTTTAATAGTTGAAGACGTTCCTCGGCTTTGGCCGAGATTCTTAATAGCAGAATATACTCCTCGACTTTGGCCAAGGTTTATGCACTCCGGTCCTGGCCGGGCTTCAGAAATCATTGCTCGGCTCGGCCGAAACTCGGAGATTTGTTGCTCGGCCCAGCCGAGGTTCAAGATTTCCTGCTCAAATAGATAACTCGGTCGTACGAGGATTGGTAAGCATCATCTGTTCCTTTTACGATTTTTGATGATATAATTATGGTAATCATGCCATAAATCATGAAAATAATATGTCGACTGAAATTAAGGAGGCGGGCCGATGGAAGGCGTACCCTACTGATGATACTTGCGGAGGTTGTCCGAATTCCATGTCCGAGGAATGGATTTTCCGCTTAGATCTTGCGTTTGTAAGTACCGGGTCCGACGACCTCGTTACTTGGTAGGGGCCTTCCCAGTTCGGAGCTAGCTTTCCTTGCTCCAGCAGTTTGGAGACAGATATTTTTTGGAGAACGAGATCGCCAGGCGAGAAAGCTTTCCCTTTGACCCTGGAGGCATGGTAACGGGTCACTCTTTGCTGGTAGGAGCTATTCTGATCCGAGCTTTCTCTCTGATCTCCTCTACCAGGTCGAGGTTGGTTCGGAGCTGCTCATCACTGGCTTCCTCCGGGTAGCTTTTCACCCGCAGGGAAGGGAGTCCTATCTCCATGGGGATGACGGCCTCTGTGCCGAAGGCCATTCGAAATGGGGTTTCGCCCATGGGCACTCTCGGGGTGGTGCGGTAGGCCCATAGGATATGGTGCAACTCGTCTGCCCATCTGCCTTGGGCTCTGGAGAGCCGAGCCTTGATCCCTTGAAGCAAGGTTCGATTAGCTACCTCGGCTGCTCCATTAGCCTGTGGATGTCCGACTGAGGTAAGGTAGTGATGAATCCATGCTCCTCGCAGAATTATGAAACTTCGGATTGTCGAACTGCTTGCCGTTGTCAGTAATAATGGTGTGTGGGAGGCCGAAGCGACAGATGATGGATCTCCACACGAAGTCCTTGGCCCGAGCCTCAGTTATCTGAGCAACTGCTTCCGCCTCGACCATTTGGTGAAGTAGTCGATGGCGATGAATAAAAACTTTCGCTGTCCCGTGGCAAGTGGGAACGGGCCGAGAATATCCATTCCCCACTTGGCAAAGGGCCAAGCGGAGGAAATGGGGACCAGGCTGGCGGAGGGGAGCCTCTGAATACTGAAATGTCTTTGGCATGGGTCACAAGCTCGGACAAGGTCATCAGCGTCCTTTTGCATGGTAGGCCAATAGTAACCTTGGCGCAGCACCTTGTGGCATAAAGATCGACTCCCCAGATGGTTGCCGCAAATTCCTTCGTGTACCTCCCGAAGGGCATAATCAGCCTCAGATGGGCGAAGGCATCTGAGCAGCGACATAGAGAAGGACCGCTTGTAGAGCTGGTCGTCAATTAGCACATAGTGGGTGGCTTGCAGCTTTAGCTTTCTAGCTTCCCTTCGATCGGCTGAGAGTGATCCTTCTTTGAGATACTTCAGGATGGGGTCGAACCATGATGGTTCGGCCTCAACTTGCATTACTCGGTCAGCTTTCGCAATGCTGGGCCTCTCCAAAATTTCCAGATGAAACTTTCGCTCGGCATCAATCGATTCCGCAGTTGCCAGCCGAGACAATAGGTCGGCACGGACATTTTCAGATCTTGGAATCTGAATGATTTCAAATTCAGGAAGTGGGAAATAGGCTTCGAACCTCTTGGAGATATCGAACCATGTTCGGCTCCGGGCCTCAAACTCGCCCCGCACGTGACTAGCCACAGCTGAGAGTCGGTGAAGGCATTCAGCTTCTTCAACTTAAGTCGCGGGCGATTCGGAGCTCGGCGAGCAGAGCCTCATACTCAGCCTCGTTGTTGGATGCGGGGAAGGAGAAGCGGATGCCATATTCGAAAGTCACCCCTCCGGCTGGTGAGGATTAAGCCAGCACCAGAGCAGTGGGTATTGGATGACCCGTCGACATGGAAGAGCCAGCGGGCGTCAGATTTCGGGCGCTCGGGGGAGTCGGGAGTGGAGCCGTCCTTGGGATAGTGCATTCGAGGAGGAAATCAGCTAATACCTGAGCTTTGATGGCCGGTCGAGGTTGAAATCGAACGTCGTGCTCACTCAGTTCGACACCCATTTGGTCATCCTTCCCAATGTCTTCGGACGATGGACTACCGCCTTGATGGGTTGGTCGGTCAGGACTGTCACAGAATGTGCTTGGAAGTATGGCCGCAACTTTTGGACCGATGTTATCAAAGCCAACACCATCTTTTCAATCCGGGTGTACCTCGTTTCCGCGTCTCGAAGCAGTTTGCTGACATAATAAATTGGCTTCTGGGTCTTATTTTCTTCTCTAACCAACACGAGCCAATGGCACCTTCCGAGACAGCCAGATACAGAACAATATTTCTCCAGGATTTGGACTGCTAAGGAGGGGGGAGAGCCGAGGTATCTTTTGAGATCTTCGAATGATTTTTGACACTCGGAAGACCATTGGAAATTCTTAGCTGACCGAAGAGTTTTGAAGAAAGGGAGGCATCTCTCGGCAGACCGGGCCACGAAGCGATTAAGGGCCGCTATTCTTCCAGTCAGGCGCTGGACTTCTTTAATAGATGCTGGGGGCGCCATCTGTTGAAGAGCTTGGATCTTCTGGGGGTTGGCTTTGATGCCCCGTTGGAAAACCATGAAGCCGAGGAACTTCCCAGAGTTAACGCTGAAGGCGCACTTAGTTGGATTGAGCTTCATCCGATACTTGTGGAGTGTCACGAAGCTTTCTGAGAGATCCTCGACGTGCTGTAACGCTTCTTTGCTTTTGACCAGCATGTCGTCGACATATACCTCCATGTTCCGGCCGATTTGTTCTTTGAAGACTTTGTGACCAGCCTTTGGTAGGTGGCACCTGCATTTTTAAGACCGAAGGGCATAACACGGTAACAGTAAGTACCCGTCGGTTATGAAGGCGGTCTTCTCTTCATCTTCGGGGGCCATCCGGATCTAGTTGTAGCCCGAATAGGCGTCCATGAATGTCAGCATTTGATGACCGGAGGTGGCATCCACGAGCTAGTCAATCCGGGGAGAGGGAAGCTATCCTTCGGGCAAGCTTTATTGAGGTCGATGAAATCGATGCAGATCCGTCACTTGCCGTTTGACTTCTTTACAATGACAACATTCGACAGCCAACTTGGATAATTCACCTCCCGAATGAAGTTCGCCTTGATAAGCTTATCAACCTCCTCTTCGATAGCTTTCTGTCGCTCTGGGGCGAAGCTTCTTTTCTTCTATTTGACAGATCGGTACATCTCGTCTATGTTAAGACAATAGACGAGAATGTCAGGGTTGATTCCTGGCATGTCGGAGGCAGACCAGGCAAAAATATTGGCATTTCTTCGGAGAAAGTCAACCAGTTTCTGCCGGCACTCGCCTTTCAGCAGCGACCCAATTTTTATAGTTCGGTCGGGCCGAGCTTCGTCCAGTGGCACTTCTTCCAGTTCTTCAGCTAGTTCCCCTCATTGCTCGATGAAGTCTTCTCGAGCATCCAGCCCATCAACCTCGGGTATCTTGGACTGAAGGTTGGTGACGAAACACTACCGAGCCATAGCTTGGCTTCCTTGGACGACACCAACTCCCCGCTCACTGGGGAACTTCATAGACAGGTGCAGGATGGAGACGACGACTTTGAGGGACATCAGGCTGGGTCTCCCAAATATCGCATTGTAGGGCAACCAAATCTTGATCACCAGGAAGTCTGTGTAAACAGTGGCCACGAGGGGCTAGACTCCTGTCCGAACTGTTAAAGTCACGACCCCTTCTGGGATGATAATGTCACCGGTGAACCCCATTAAGGTGGAGTCCACGGCTCGAAGATTTTCCATGAGTAATTTCATCTTGGCGAACACATCAAGGTACAGAACATTTACGGAGCTTCCACTATCAATGAGGATCTGACTTACATCATAGTTATTTAAATTGAGAGATACAACTAATGCGTCATCGTGTGGGAATTATCCCCTGGAGATCGTCGTCGGAGAAGGAGAGCTCACCTGTTCGTGCTTTCTTTGGTGCCGAACCTTCTTCATCATTCTTGGAGTTCGACGAACTACCAGCTTCTTCAATCACATTGATGTGGCCGATCACGGGTGGATTTGGAGGAGGAGGCTGCTGAGGCTCGGGCTGGCGATCGCCCCCTTGTCCTAGCTCGGGCGCCCTCCTGAACTGGTTCAGTCGGCCTTGTTGGATTAGCTCTCAATCTCGTTCTTCAACTGCCAGCATTCCTCGGTATTGTGGCCATGCTCCCAGTGATAGCGGCAGTACTTGGTGGGGTCTCTCCGGGTTGGGTTCCCTCAAGAGGAGCTGGTCGGGGGAGCTGGCGCTCTATCTCCATGAGGATTTGTGCCCTAAGAACGGTGAGTGGGGTGTCCCGGTCAAAGCGCCTAGGCGGGCTCCAGGAGCGATTTTTTGGCGGCGGTGGGGGAGCTCTTTGGCGACGAGATGGACTTGGCTGACGGGTAGGTCGATGCCTATCCGGACCCTTGGGTTCTTTCTTCTTTGCCAACTCGGCGCAGGCTGCCCTCCGTGATTCTTCGACCCTGGCGTATATGTCTGCCAGGGCCATCATATCGGAGAGGTTTGGGGGGTAACTGACTTTCATCGCCAAGTAGAAGTCGCTCTCCTTTGAAACTCCACCCGCTAGGGCGGACATAGCCACCTTGATTAAGGTGGTCCACCTCCAGCATGGCCTTATTGAAGCGGCCAAAATAATCTTTCAAGGACTCCCCCTCTTTCTGTTTAACTTCAGAGAGGGAGTCAGATCTTCATCGATGGCGGCGGCTGCTGACGAACTGCCAATAAAAAATGGCTCAGCTCGCCGAACGAATCAACAGAACCTGGCTTCAAAGCGTTGAACCAGGTTTGAGCAGATCCTCTGAGGGTGGAGGGGAAAGCGCGATAGAGGATTGCGTTCGATGCTCCGTGGAACATCATTATTGATCGAAAGCTGCTTAGATGGTCATCGGGGTCGAGGAGCCATGGTAGGGCTCGATGGCGGGCAGCTTAACATGGGAGGGAATCACTTCCTCCATGATCCCCTTGGAGAAGGGGATACCCTGCTCCGCCTTAGGCTAAGGCGGATGGGCCTGCTTGGCGGCATCAAGCTCTTGACGCATTTCTTGGAGCTGGCGGCGGATCTCCTCGTCAGGAAGAGCAAAGGGGCAGGACGAGGAGGATACTGAGGCGGCGATTCATGGCAAGAGTACACGGGGAGAGGGATCGGGCTCACCGAGGACTGGGGAGATCTTTGCCGCGGGCTCGCTGGGGAGCCGGTTCGGCTTCCTTGGGACGACGAAGGGGGTCCGCGACTCTATGCGGACCGAAAGAAGAGATCGCCGGATAAGCGGGGGCTGCCTCCTCTTCAGGGGATTGAGGGATATGAGCGCCGAATGGGGGGCTTCTGGACACCCTTGAATCAGGTTAGCCAGAGCCTGCACCTGCTGGACCAGTAAAGCGAACTGGTCCTGAGTCACCGGGGCCGCCGACGGTGATGGAGTATCGACCGGCGGCGATGGAGGCGCGATGTTGCTCACTGGATCGGGCCTTTGAGAGGCGGCCTGATCTCGGGCTTCAGAGGTAGCCTTCTTTCGGTTGGCCATGGGAGGAGTTCTCTCACAGACTGAGATCCTTATCTCTTGGATTACAAGTTTTTAGGGACTTGAGGGCCCTTCCTCTAGCGCCAATCTGTTGTCGCCGGAATCCGTTCTTCGACTCGGGCGCGATCGGTCTCCTGATTGGGCTTCCTCCTGGACGGACCTGCAAAGAAGTCCTCGCGCGGGAGGCGTTGGGGGTGGCCCTCCGCGGAAGACCCTCCGACGCTCAAGTCAGTGGAGATCGATGGACAACAGAAATGAGGAGAAGGCTCTCGCCGGAGAGTTCCTCCGAAGGCTCTGAGCAGAGCGACAATGGCGGAAGCAGAGGCAGAGAGGGAGAGAGAGAGTGAGCAAGTGTGCGCATGAGAGATGGTGTACTGAGAGAGTCTGAAAGTGCCCTATTTATAGGCAATCACTGAATCTTGAGCGCCTTCTGAAAGGTTCAAAGGTTGTTGGGATACGAAGACGATTAGAATCTGGCCGTTGTGAGGCCGGTAAGATCCGTATCCTGTCCGTTAGAAGATCGACGGCCGAGAGAGTTTTCCGATGGCCCAAGATTTGATAACGGTGTAGGTCCTAGGCCGTTATTGCAGGTCTTAGGCCACGTCTCGATATGATTCATCGTTTGGAATTCTGTTACACCGAACTTGGGCTCTCCCGCATCAGATTTCGCGGAGGTGCAGAGGGGCTTGAACAGCCGAAGTATAAGGGTGGCTGAGAAATGACAGAATGAATAAGCCGGACGTGAGAACAATCTCGTTCCGCGGAGGTGCATGTCGAGCTACGGACTGCTCGAGGAGGCCGAGCTATGGATTGCTCGGGGAAGGCCGAGCTATGGATTGCTCGGAAAGGCCGAGCTATGGATTGCTCTCAAACAAGGGTGTTACTGGCAATACCTTTTCTAATGCTTACTTAACAAGTTGTTATTCTGGTTTCTGCAACTGCTAAATGCATCTAAACATGGATTAGTGATTTAAACTGTCATATTTCCTGTGATATTTATTAGAGGTTTTATTTGTGCAGTAATTATTATGAAGAGACTTATATGGATTTTGGCCTACTTTTTCAGTAAAGAAAAAGGAGAACCATGAGGAGGTCACTTAGTTGTCTATGCAATACCAGATGATTCATGGTTTGATTCTATTTACAAATCAGTCACCAACAGCATTGAAATGTGTTTATTCTCTCTTGCATTTAATTGCAGTGAGTGTGATACATGGTTGGTGGTGATTTACTTGATAGAAAGCAGATTATAAATCATCAGCTTCCACAGATTCTTACATGACCTATTTGTATGTGATAGTTATTCATGCTTGTATGTCCTTGCAAGTGAGTGATAAGGATGTGAGGACACAGGATGACTTTCTTGTGTGATGGTTCCTGTTTAGCCACATTACTTTATCTGCAAAACGACAAGCATATTTGTCATTAACAATATTTGACTATTTTTTTGAGGTTTTCTCAATTTTATTAGCGGCTTGGTTTTGAATGCCACTTAGTGATGCCACAGAATTATAAGCACCCGTACAGTGAGAAGTAAGATGTTGGACTTTATGTACTATGCGAATTGATTTGGAGAAGGAATTCACTCTTTAGAATGTACCTCAAGGGAGGGATAAAAAAAAAAAAAATTTGTAGTGTGATTGAGTAATTTATTTTTTCTTGTTTCTCATAGTGCAAATTCCATTGGAACTACATATAAGATTGGTTACAGCCAAGATTTGATTTGACCTTTGATTAACTGTAATTAAGGTCTAGTAATCTATGGACAGAAATCCTCCTTTTTGCTTGATTTTATAAAAACTATTGAGCAGAAGACCCATGTATATGCTACTGTATTTTGCAATGTTCTATCTGAAATTTACCATTGCTTAAATTATGTTTCCTCTCTCTCTACTTTTGCAGGTCTTCATGTTCATCCGCTCAAGAATTAAGTCTGGAGCAGCTAGCAGAATTGATCCCTATTAAAACTGGTATGGACAGCTTTAGAGTGACAAGTTTTTGATGCTAGTATCTCTTGTTAACGAGTGCATTTACTCTGCTTTTTCTTCACTGAAGGCTTTCCCACATCTAGGTTCACACGTACATGCACGTGCATGTAGAGAGTTATTTATTTGGAACACCCAAATTATCTGAATGCTTTCATTTATTCACATCATTTCAAAGGGAAAGAGCATTTTTTTTATTTCTTGCAACTCAACCAAGGTATTAAATGCACCAGAAGAGTCAATATCATGAGCTAATGGTGGCATGTTTGATGCTCTGTTTAAATACGAGAGTACCCTTACTTTCTTTACAGTAAGTGGGAATAAAGGTTAGATAATGAGGCAATTTATGCAGTCTTTTATCTCCAGTGTTTGCATTATAAGCCTGACTGATAACATGCATACACATGCAGTCGCATTTAACTGTACGTATTCTATAGCCTTTAAGAAAGATCATCTTTTTTTGATGTGCACAGGTTTGCATGAAGTACAGTACCTGAAAAGTTTAGCCCATACTTAGGCTGAAGACTAAACTGCAAATTTGATGCCTTTTAAAATTTGAGCTTTTAAACCTTATTTTATTCTTTTTTTTTTTTTTTTTTTGTCAGAAATATTGTGCCGTTGCCACCACCCTGGACCTCTCTTTTGAGGAGAGGAGCGCCAACCAGACTTATACCAGCTGAAATAAGTCTGGTTGGCATGCTATATTTTCAACTCCATTGATCCAATTATTGGCCTTGAATTTATTTTGGTGATTTGCAGGTGCTTCCAAGAGGTCCAAGGTTAAAGTGGAAACTGACAACATGGAAGTTTCAGATGGGCTTGACACACTTGCTAACCTTGCCATTCTTGGTGAGGGAGAAGCTATACCCACTTCCTCTCAGCCTACGACGAAGCATCCACGCCACCGGCCTGGTTGCACCTGCATCGTATGCATCCAGCCACCAAGTGGCAAGGGCCCCAAGCACAAGCAGACTTGCACATGCAATGTGTGCCTCACTGTTAAACGCCGTTTCAGAACACTCATGCTAAGGCGTGAGAAGCGTCAGTCAGAGAGGGAAGCTGAGACTGCTCGCAAACAGCAGCAGCTCATCCAATCACCAGAGGTGCTGCCTCCTT
Organism: Calamus simplicifolius; assembly: GCA_900491605.1. Classification (NCBI taxonomy): domain Eukaryota; kingdom Viridiplantae; phylum Streptophyta; class Magnoliopsida; order Arecales; family Arecaceae; genus Calamus; species Calamus simplicifolius. The sequence continues at coordinate 511,222 of UESW01004911.1, forward strand.
TGGGCAATGATCCATCATCAGCTGGTCCAAGTATCTCAAGTTCTCCTCAGAAAGCAGTGATGAATAACGAGGGAGTAGAGGAGGGATCTGAATGTAGGAAAACCTCTCCTTCTCCTCTCAAGGCCCAGATTGATTTGAACATTCAGCCAGAGCGGGAGGAAGAGCCTTCACCAAAATCAGATGCCGGTGGGATGATGAGGCTCCTCAAAGATTAATTCTGCATCTTAGTCATTTTTATGATAATTGAAATAGGAGCGGCCCGTGATCTTGGTCAGAATCAAAGGCAATATGACTGAGATCATGGCATAGTTTAAACATGATGGTGGCCCTCACAATCTGGACTGCAGGGTCTGGATTCATGCCCTTTTTTGACTTGCAAACTGGGCACTGGTGAGATTAAGCGGCACCCTTCAGTTTATTGTGGGTGTTTGTTGCTTCTCAAATCTCGCCATTATTCTGCTTATCTAAGTTATTGCCACCGTAACTTTGTTCCAATTATCCTCCAATTCTTTCCAAACAGCCTCGTTTTCTATATGTTACAAGCTCTACAAGTTGGTCAGGATGCTGCTGAATCCTGAGACTTACATTTTCTTTTCCTTATTTTGTTGTTTCTTGTCTTGACAGCAGAGAGGATTATGATGAGAAGTTCTAAACCTCAGCCTTCGAGGTGGTGGTAAATCCAGAAATCATCCTGGAGAAATTTTACTTTGTTGTGAGAAAGTTCGCATTGTTAGTGGTGGATAACTGTTGGCAGTTGGAAATGAAATTTTGTAACTAACAACAGAGGCCTACCCATTGAGTTTTACAGGCTCCCGCGGTGAATCTTACCAGGATTGTAGCCCTACAACATGGTTCTCTCTTTTTTTTGGGGACGACTTATCATTTGCAATATTTTATGTATTTACCTTGTATGAATGAACTGTTGGCCTATTTTGTGTGAAATGGGTGGTAGCACCAGCTTTGAAATATGCATAGTTGTTAAACCCGACCGGTTGAACTGGGATCCAAATGTCAAGTCGATTCAATTCTAACATAAAATCGGATATGCAAGTGATCTGAAATAATTTGATTAATCCCGTGAATTGATCAACCCGGTCTGAATCGGATTATAGGTTTATGATGCTGTTTTAAATTTTTTGGCATTTGCCATTTTAAATTTTTGAGTGTTTATGGTAATCTTTTCTCCATAAGGATACTTGCAAGTTTTATGGGAAAGAAAAGGAAGAAAGAGAATAAAAAAAAAGAAAAAAGAATGTAAATATAAAAATTTATGGGAGGAAAGTAGAGACATTAAAGGAAAATGATGAAAATAAATAAAATTTAGATAAAGTTTTTTTAACTTTTTTTTATAAAAAAGTTAAATCAGATAAAATGGGTATGCATGAAAGTAAACGAACTTAGAGATTAAATAAGATATTAAAAAAATTAAAAAAAAAGATTATGAAAATTAATATTGTATGTTATTTTATTAAAAATTAAAATTTATTAATATAAATATATTTTATATTAAAATAATTAAATGATGATTTAATCGATGATTCGATGGTTGATCCGAATCCGACCAATTCTAGATAGGATTAATGTCTTTATATTGGGATCGATATGCGTTAAATGTAAAAGGCCGGCGTAGAGCAATGGGTGCTGTCAAAACTATAACGAGTATCAACGTTGGGTTGGGATTTAGGGAGAATCCTTTCACTTCTTCGGGAATGCAGCCGGTGTGCGTTGTGAGAAAATGCAGCTTAATTTGCGCGAGAATTTCACATTTTTTTTAAAAAAATTAATTAATTTGTCTTGTTGAAACTAATGTAGAAAGTGGTTGTTTGAAGCGGAAGCTACGGAAAACGGATGCATGGATTGATTCAGTTATAGAATTAATATATATATATATAGCTTTATTAATTTAAGCAAGCATTTTGAACTGATTATGGGGGATTTTTAGCGAGATTTCTGGGTTATTAAAATAATTTTGATAGGCTGATTAGACCAAGGGTACTGCTGCGATTCCATTAAGGGATCTCGGATGATAGCCGGCATGTCTCTTGCTATCGACACGTGGTATTTTGGTTGGTGGGATTTTCCAGTTGCCGGCTTGTCCCAATGATCTCGAATCTCTTAATCTTCGCCTGAAAAACGTCGCCCCCCTAATCCCTTTGTCCCATTCACCGACGTCACCTTCCCTTTAAAGTTTAAACCCAAATGCCGAAGCCACCCCAACTCAACCATTCAGACCTCGACGAGTTCATGCACTAAAACCCGAAGAACAAACCAATAATGTGGACTCTCCTCGCCGGCATTGGCAACGACTGTTTTCTTGGAGCCATTTCTCCATGTCCTCTTGTATAAATCCTGGTGGCCTTCTGTTGTCTCTTCGATCTTTCTACCTTCAGGAAGCACCGACCGCGAGGAACCGGATCTTCGGAGGCGAGCCCCCGCTTCCTCCCATCCCCAGCCTCCTCCCCCGCCGCCGACGACGCTNTCTTGTTGAAACTAATGTAGAAAGTGGTTGTTTGAAGCGGAAGCTACGGAAAACGGATGCATGGATTGATTCAGTATATATATATATATATATATATATATATATATATATATATATATAGCTTTATTAATTTAAGCAAGCATTTTGAACTGATTATGGGGGATTTTTAGCGAGATTTCTGGGTTATTAAAATAATTTTGATAGGCTGATTAGACCAAGGGTACTGCTGCGATTCCATTAAGGGATCTCGGATGATAGCCGGCATGTCTCTTGCTATCGACACGTGGTATTTTGGTTGGTTGGATTTTCCAGTTGCCGGCTTGTCTCAATGATCTCGAATCTCTTAATCTTCGCCTGAAAAACGTCGCCCCCCTAATCCCTCCCTTTGTCCCATTCACCGACGTCACCTTCCCTTTAAAGTTTAAACCCAAATGCCGAAGCCACCCGGACTCAACCATTACGAGTTCATGCACTAAAACCCGAAGAACAAACCAATAATGTGGACTCCCCTCGCCGGCATTGGCAACGACTGTTTTCATGGCGCCATGTCTCCACGTCCTCTTGTATAAATCCTGGTGGCCTTTTGTTGTCTCTTCGATCTTTCTACCTTCAAGGCGAAGATGAAGAAGCACCGACCGCGAGGAACCGGATCTTCGGAGGCGAGCCCCCGCTTCCTCCCATCCCCGGCCTCCTCCCCCGCCGCCGACGACGCTGGCCGCGTCCTCTCCCCTCTTCGCAGCAGATCTCTCTCCGACGCCCCTCGCAAGCTCCGTCCCTCCGCCCCCGCCCTCTGGCCCTCCTCCCGGAAGCCAGGCACCCTCGCCGACCACCTCGGCAACGACCGCCTCATCGACCTCGGCGAGCGTAAGGCCGGCGACAGACCCGCCTCGGCCACCCCTGCTGCATCTCCTCAGTCCATCATCCGCCAGCGGAGCTGCTCCGAGTTCGGCCGGTTCGATGACAAGGAAGAGAAGGAGAAGGGCCGGAGGTTCAGCCGGGACGAGAAGGAGAAGGGCCGGAGGTTCGGCCGGTTAGATGACAAGGAGGAGAAGGAGAAGGGTCGGAGGTTCGGCCGGTTAGATGACAAGGAGGAGAAGGAGAAGGGCCGGGGGTCGAAGGAGAACCGTCCGATCGGCGGGTCCATGCGATATATCGGCAAGATCCGCTTCCCCCGATCGCCTAAGCCTGGCTCCCCTCCCTCTCCTTCCTCCGGCGCGACTCTAACGCTGACCCCCGGCCGGATATCGGTAGACGATAACGCACTGTTCCTCCGGCGGAAGTCCGACTTCGGCCTCGACTACGCGAGCTCGGAGTCGGACCGGAGCGACACCAAGATCCCGACTCCGAGAATCCCCAAATCGGAGGCGGCGAAGACGATCGGCAGGGCGAGATCGATGTCGGCGTACGGTTCTGCCTCGACGCAGTGGGCCCTGTCGCCGGGGCGGCGATCGGAGTCTCCTCCGACGGCGGCGGCAGCGGAGGGAAGGGCGGCGGGGATGGGGAGATCGTTCTCGAACCTTCGGCCGCCGAGCCCGGGGAAGGGGAGGAAGGTGGGAAATTTTATAAGCATGGGGCTGGATCTATTCCACTTTCGAAGGAGATCGTTTTCTGGGTCTACCGCCGGCGGCGGCGGGTGTTCTTCGCCGACGTTGTCGTCTTCTTCGCATTCTTCGCTGGTCGTGGGTTCTCCGAGTGCAGGAGGCATGGGAGCGATGGGGGAAGCGGGACACCATTCCGGGTCATGCACAACCGTCTGATCCAGTGGAGATACGTGAATGCGAGATCGGACGCCGTTAATGGGATCAAAATGGCGACTTCCGAGGTACGTGGTTTTGGCGCTCGTCGTTGGACGGGGATCCGTCGTTTGTCCTCCCGCTCAATTTTAAATAGAAGTTTACCTATCAGACAGCAGGCGGCATTATTACTTTTGTGCCACGTAGATTCGTGCATCAACTATGATGCACGTGGCCAGTTTTCATTTGTTCAAAAAAGAAATTGCCGTTTGATTGATATCCATGTTGATGGTGTTAATTCGCTGGGTGGACGGTTGATTTAATTTTAAATTTTAATTGACCGATACGAACAATGTGTGCTTTGATATTGGTGAGCGATTGCAGAGTAGGATGATGATGGTGTGGGCGGAGGTAACGAGGCTGCAGAGCATGGTGGTGCAGAAGAGGTTGCAGCTGGAGAGGGAGAGATGACGCTCAAGCTCAACACTCTCCTCTCCTCCCAGGTCGGTATTATTAACTCCCTGTCACCAAAATTATCGGATAGATCACCAAGGAAAAAAAAAATCTTCTCTTGCTGATTGCTGACTAATTTTCTCGAGAGATGATGACAAAGTCATCATCGATTTTCGATTGTCACATCTTATATTAATTAGATGAACCGAGCAGTGATCATCAGCCGGTGAACCGTCCATGATTAATGTTTACTGGTGGCAGATGAAGGCATTGGAAAGCTGGAGGGACATGGAAAGACAGCATAGCTCTGCACTCTTCACCACCAAGGACTGCCTGCAGGCGACTGTGTGCAGGGTGCCCATCATCGATGGAGCCAAAGTAAAGTAGCTACTATTGTCATGACATATACGTCACAAATTGTTTTATGATCAATTGCCAAGATGAAATTTCATGCACAATAGAACTCTGTTTTATTAATCTTCAGCCTTTTGTCATAGGTGGAGCCCCAACATCTTTCGGCAGTACTTCGACAAGCAAAAGATGTAATCCCTGCAATCACATCAACGATCAACGTGCTCATTCCAACGGTAAGCATGAAAGCATCCGCACGCAAACATCACCATCTCCATTGTTCATCAATTGAGGAGTATTAAGATTTTAACTCCTGGCATGATTTTGGATGCAGGCCCAGAACACGGTTCCTCTACTTTCAGAGCTCGCCCACGTGATTACCAGAGAACGAACACTTTTAGAAGAATGCTTCGAGTTGCTGGACTTGGTCGCCACCTTACGGGTAACTAACTCATGATCCATCTCCTGCCATACCTAAAGGCATCCAACCGTTTTAGATCTTTTCACAATCACTCATTTCAACTGAATCCTTTGCGTTGTAGCAGATCCAGGAGCAGAGCTTAAAGTGCCATCTAATCCAACTGAATTCACTGCAACAACACGACATGATGACCAACTAGTCAGAGCAGAAGCCCCTGGTTAAAGAAGACCACAGTTTTGATCCGGCACATAGAACGGCTAAAGGTAGCGCAAGCCTCTCAGGGAATGTTCATGAACAAACGGTGTGTACCCATGAAAGAGGAGAAATTTCTTTACATATTATGGTTCCAGTAAGATCTATGCTCTCGTCTGCTGGTAAAATGTTCGGAACATATATTTTTAACAAAATATTCATACAATAAGATGACCATTGTCTAAATGGTGTACTTAAATTTCTTTTATAAAATATCAGCTTGAAAACCAGTTCAGCATCTTACCTCCCTCATCTACAACAATCAATTCCAATATTGTAACTAACAAGTTTCTGTAATCTCTCGCCCCTTAATTTTGGTGCATGGGACACGGTGTTTCCTACTCAGTTAAATAAATAGAAACTAACGTTTTGATTTGAGGGGCACTGTCATGGGTGCCAAGAAGTCTTCTAGCTAAAGTAATTGGGCTTTGGCATCCAGTAACTGGTTCAAATCTTACCGACACCCTGGTGGTTCCACGCCTCAACAACAATAGCAACTTTAAGGGTACCATAAATTACAAAATTCAGCAAAAATCTAATACCAAAACTGGAATAAACACTTCTGTAGATACAAATCCCTGGGGCAAGGGACATGTTCATGATAATTAAGTATTCAAGAGATTTATCAACCAAGATGTGCAAGAGGGCCCTGAACCAATAATCACAATTCATATCACGACCATACCTAACTATCCAAGCAAGTTGATAAAATGACAACAGAAGTTACATTCTAGCGGATAAAAGGGTCAGATTGCACAAGCTTCTGTAACAAGCCATAACTCCTTTACCCAACTACATGGCATCGGTTAGATGAATCTGCTTCCTTCACTTTGCTCTATTCGGGACTAAGTCAACACTCATTATAAATAGTCATCTCTCTTAATTATTTCTATTCATGTTGTTGACCCCATGTTGATTTTAATAATTACAAAATAATTAAATAGGGTACTAATATGTTTATTATGGAGACAAAGATCAATACAGGCAAATACAGCATATCAAGAAGATGTTTCAATAATTTACAAAGTCATTTCAAGTTCCATGACCAGCTAGAGTTGTCGTTTAGACAATTAAAACTGCTGCTGCATCACTTTGGCCGAACCACCTTGTTTTCTAGTTAGCTGGGATGGTTCTCTAGCTAACTGGATTGCTTGTTCTTCTCCCTGGTCGAATGGATGCTTAAAACAGCTAACTGGATGGAACATCCAGCTAGCTATGTTGTCTGATTTTTCTCTCTGGCCGAACACATCATTGAATTAGTTAACTGGACATGAAGTCCAGCTAACTAAGGGTTGCTGGTTCTTCTTTCTGGCCGAATGCATGATAGAAACAGCTAACTGGATGGAACATCCAGCTAGCTGAGCTCCATGAAAATTCCTTCTAGCCGCATGGACTTTTGGATTAGGGGTGCAACTCGAGCTCATGAAACTCGGGTTTTTCTCAACCCTAACCCTACCCTATTTGTAAAATGTCAACCCTAACCCTAACCCTATTTGTAAAACCTCAACCCTAACCCTATTTTTAAAAATCGGGTTTGGGTTGGAATTCGGGTTGATAGAAAAAAAAAATACTTTCTTCAAAGTAAATAAACACCGAATTATGGATCCCAGAGATGAAAAAATAAAATCCCTTGCCGAACGCATAAGCTGGACTCGGGGCTTTACCATTGTATTAAAAAAAAGGTTTTACCTGAAATAAAGAAGAGGAGGAGGTGCTGTAAACAAAGAAGAGGAGGCAGAAAGTGAAACGAAATGTGCGGATGACCGCCTTTATGTTTGTTCTTCTTTTTCTCGCCTGCAACTGACGGCCTTGCCCTCCTCACCCTTAAGTTGGCAATCTCGTCCGACCCGACAGGCACCCTCAATGCCTCAAAAAATCTGGTGCCGATAAGCTACCCCCGTTCGGGTAACCTTCGGGTTCGGATTATCTCGGGTTCGGGTTGCGGTCAACCCAAACCCGGATCAATTGCAAATCGGGCGGGTTAAACCCAGGTATTTCGGGTTCAGGTTGGGCAAACGTGAGTTTAAACACTGTTGTAAATCAGGTTCGGGTTGAACCCGGCCCAAATTGCACCCATACTTTGGATCTGGAGCTCATCTCCAACTAACTAAATCGCATGAAAATTCCCCCTGATCAAACTCTTCTTAGAAATAGCTAATTGGATTTACATCCAGCTAACTAAACTCCATGAAGCTTTTTCTTCATGGCAGTGTGGACCTTAAATTTAGCTAACTGGAATTCATCACCAGTTAACTAAATTGGAAATGGAATGCTTTTTGGCCGTGCTCATGATTGAATTAGTTAACTGGACATGTAGTCCATCTAACTAAGGATACTGATATTTCCCTCTAGCCGTGCTCTTCATTGAAATACTTAACTGGACTTTTAGTCCAGCTAACTAATGGAACTCATAAATTCTTCCTAGCCGAATACATTGTTGAAATAGTTAACTGGACTTTTAGTCCAGCTAACTAATGGAACTCAGAAATTCTCTCTGGCCGAATCTTTATTAAAATAGTTAACTGGACTTCTAATCCAGCTAACTAAGGAATGGTGCCGAATAGTGTCTCAGTTTAGCTAATTGGAATAGGATCTAGCTAGCTAAGACTTCATGGCTTTTTCTTCCTGCACGATTTCTTTTGTGCTTCAGCTAACTAATTCCTTTCTATAGTCAGCTAGGGAGTTCTTCTTGGTTCACCTGGGCATGCTCCTCTCAAGCTGAATTCTTTTCCAGCTGGAGTTTGCCTCTTTAAAAATGTCAGGACTCTTTCTTCATTTCTGGCGATTGTCAGTGCATTCAATGCTTCAAAAAATTTCAACGGTATCTTCTCTTTCTTTTTTTTTTTCCATTTTTTCGTTTCAGTCTAACGGATAGTTTTACAGATCAAACACTTTAAATAGCTGTGTAGAAGAAAGAAACACTTTAAATAGCTATGTAGAAGAAAGAAAAGAGTGAACAGTAGAAAGCTATTATTACATATATTCGTATATTCGTGGTTGTTCAGCAACAAAGAAAGGAGCTCTGTTTTGAATTCATGAGTACTTTTTGAAGATCATTGATTGCTCATCCTTGCTAATACTTTAAAACTTCCAAGAGACATTGAAGGTTTCAACTACTTCAAAGAAGACTTCATTTATTGTTGAAGTACATTCAAGGAAGAAGCTCATTTGAGAAGTTGCCTTCAAAATTGTAAAGTATTTATTTCTGAATATTTGCTCATTCTAGGAGTGTATTGTTTTTAATATTTTTTGAACCTATTTTGAATCTTGTAAAGGGTTGGGTTTAACCCTTGGTTGTTTGCTTCCTTGTGCCGTGAAACAAGAGGACTAGCCTGGAAGGCTAGGGGTTTGGCTCCCTTGTGCCATGTAACAAGAGGACTAGCCAAAGAAGGCTAGGGGTTGTAATTGTTGGTGATACAATTAGAGTAAAATTTTTAAAGGGCTTTTGGGTGATGGACGTAGGTGCAGCGTTGGCACTGAACCACTATAAAAATCATTGTGTTTGTGATTGTTTAAATATTTTCTGCGATAACTCTATGTTCACCTCACTACACCACTGCCAATTAAATTTCTATTAGCTAAAAGCACATTATTATTACGCAATTAATTTTAATAAACCCAATTCACCCCCCTCTTTCGGTAACGCATGTTAATTTAAGTCTACCTCTATCTCTATCATTACCATGGATTGCTAAAAAATTACTTTTTCTAAAGTATCTAAAAATCTTTGTTATATATGTCTAAATCACCATAATCAATTTTCTCTTATTTTATCTTCAATTGGGATTGCTCCTATCATTTCTCATATATATTTATTTTTAATTCTATCTTTTAAAGTTTTATTATATATCCATCTTAACATGCGCATTTCTAATATACTTAATTTATTCATATGTTGTTTCAGTATTGCCCAACACTCTGTTCCATATATTATAGTTAGCCTAATAGCGGTTTTATAAAATTTTTCTTTTAATTTTAATAGGATGCACCGATCATACAATACTTCCAAAGCACTCTTTCCGAGATAAGTTATACATTGTTTAGATTATATAAGAGACTTTCACTTATACGAATAATTGGCTGTTGTCATAATTAATAAAAAAACAAAAACAATAGTTACAAGCTTGGTGAGATTCCACCAAACACATATAGCCAGCCCATTAAACATTCAACAAACATCACCATGAACATTAATTTTGCATATATAATACGGAGAAAACGTGAGGGCAGCAAACCACCCATGACAACACCATAAGCATTGTGAAGCATCTTAAAGGAAAAAAAAGATTAAAAAAGGGAAAAAATAGGAGCTAGCCAAATCTGATATTTTATCAGCCTAAAGATCAGTTCTCTGTTTTCATCCAAAGAATACAAAAGGAGTTGCATATACCAACACTTCAGTCCTTTGCACTCAGCTCCAAACCTTCAAATCTCATCCCATGATACCAAGAGCTTGCATCAACCCGTTTATTATTGTTAGAACAGTCCCCTGATTAAACAAGTTTAGCATATTTTTTTTTATATAATACTGGTAAACATGAGAGTAAAATGAGAGCAAAAAGATATAAAGCACATTCAAGATAAAGTACCATATGACAACGTAACGACTGAAGCCACACAGCAAATTATGAAAACAAGCCTCAAATCCTTCCCATGAACTAATATAATCATATGCTAGTAAGCTCCAATCACTCTTTCACATTAACATAACCACATAAAACCATATTAACTTCTCAGAGTTCACTACACCGCAATATTTCAAATGTCATCCATTAGAGCCACCATCATACTCTAGGCATTCTTTGAAATGATGAAAACAGGATTACCCCTACCTCAACAGATTCCTGATCGTAGTCATCCAGAACACACAAGGAACTGCCTGGAGGACCATAAATGCATTCGCACCACAATTTTAAAATCATATAATATATCCATCCACCATTGACCGTCTTCATCCCTTGACCAACATATCACAAGCGAAGTCACATTAAAGTCTTCTACCATAAAAAAAGAACCCAATCTGCAATCCATATAGGAAGGTAGAGCAAGCCTTTCTCCAATATAGGTAAAACACCATGCGTCCCTCAATGTCTTCCAAAAGCAATCAAGCTTGAGCTTCTCCAGCTTCTGCATTACGATGGCTGGAAACAAGATGAGGAATTGATAGAGTGAGGAACATGCAAACTTGCTTCAACCATCCTTGCCAAACAAAGCACCCCTTCTATCATATGGCCATCAAGGTCATACCTTTAAACTACTTCTATCTCTTCCTCATTTCCAGTTCATTTATGCACAAGAGAAGCCCAAAAATGAAAACTAAAATTCTGAAACTTACATCCACACAAGATATTGCTGTTTCCTCCAGCACTTCAATCCTTCAGTTTAATATCACCATCCTTCCAAAACAAAGTAACCCTTCTATCGTATGGTCATCCAACTCATACTTTCAAACAACTTCCTCTTGCTCTTCCTCTTTGTTTATGCACAACAGAAGCCCAGAAATGAAACCTAAAATTCTAAAACTAACATCCACACAGTATCTGGCAATTTCCTCCAGCACTTCAAACCCATCTCCATGCCGCTACATAATTTCTCAAGCAAAATCTGTTGCCGCCGGAATCCGTCCTCCGACTCGGGCGCGGCCGGTCTCCTGGTTGGACTTCCTCCTGGGCGGACCTGCAAGGAAGCCTTCACGTGGTAGGCGTTGGGGGTGGCCCTCCGCGGAAGACCCTCCGATGCTCAAGTTAGCGAGGATTAGCGAGCAAAAAATGTGAGGAGAAGGACCCCTCTGGGAGTCTCTGCAAGAATGGCCTATCGGGAGCTCGAGCAGAGCGCCAATGGCGGAGAGAGGGGGAGCAGTGAAAGAGAGAGAGTGATGCTAAGACCCAGCCAAGAGTTGTGTACGAGAACTCATGCGTACCTGAGAGAATCTGAAAGTGCCCTATTTATAGACCATTACTTGAATCTTGAGCGCCTTCTGGAAGGTTCGAAAGTTGTTGGGATACGAAGACGATCAGAATCTGGCTATTGTGAGGCCGGTAAGATCCGTATCCTTTCCGTTAGAGGATCGACGGTTGGGAGAGTTTTCTGATGGCCCAAGATTTGATAACGGTGTAGGTCCTAGGCCGTTATCGCAGGTCCTAGGCCACGTCTCGACATGATTCATCGTTTGCATTCTGTTACGCCGAACTTGGGCTCTCCTACGTCAGATTCTGCGGAGGTGCAGGGGGGCTCGAACGGCCGAAGCACAAGGGTGGCTGAGATACGATAGAATGGATAAGCCGGGCGTGAAAACAGTCTCGTTCTGCGGGGGTGTATGTCGAGTTACGGATTGTTCGAAGAGATTAAGCTATGGATTGCTCGGGGAGGTCGAGCTACAGGTCACTCGGGGAAGCCGAGCTATAGGCTGCACGGGAAGTCGAGCGATAGGTTGCTCGGGGAAGACCGAGCTATGGGTTGCTTGGGGAAGACCGAGCTATAGGTTGCTCGGGAAAACCGAGCTATGGAGTGCTCGAGGAGAGCCGGATCATATTGGTTGGCTCACCCTTTATGGGCGCAGCATAGTAAGTGGGGGCCAGGGCTAATCATAACCCCTTCGCACGGTTATCAATGCAATGATGATTTTATCCCTCAACACATGCCTTCCACTCCCTAGTTCGAAGCATAGGTTCGGGCATAGGGAGTATAGACTTAGGTGGTGCGATCCGAACGGGGGGATGCGGATTCGACAGCCTACGCAATGATGCCCTAATTAATGCTGCATGGCCGTCTTGCCTTCTCGAGGTGGATCCATCGTTTCTTAGGAGCGAAGGCATCGGTTGGGGGAACACCACGTTGGAAATCTCATCTTTACGGCGTCTGCAGCGGCGGTTCCGGACGTCTTGATTGAGACGCCTTATCTTCTTCCTGAGGCGGTTTCTTTCGAATAAAACGGAGCTGAAGCGGCGCCCTCCCCATTCATAGCGCTCATTTGCTTGTTGCTCGAAAGATTTCTTTCCCCCGTTTCCTTTGCGACCTTGCTTAGCGCCTCTTTGATCGAAAACATGATGAGCCCGAGCGATCAGGCTTTGGAGGTGACCTTGGCGGATCTGGAGCGGATACGCCGTTTGTACAAGGTCCCTCAGGATGTTACCCTGTTGCTCCCAACGATTAATGATAGGATGACATTCGAATTAGGGGACAGAGCGTTCTGTTATGAAGAAAGTTTGAGGGCAGGCCTCAGGTTTCCTCTTCACCCATTGGTGCAGGAGGTGATGAGGTTCTACAACATATGCTTCACCATGGTGGCTCCCAACAGCTGGCGCAACCTATCGGATTCATCTCGTTGTGCAGCCGTGTTAGGGTAACCGCGACCCTTCCGATGTTCAGGGTGTATTACAATCTGGTTTTCGGGAGGGCCTCAGAGTGGCCTTACATCGGTCCTCGGAGGTCTTTCAAGATGATTGCGGACAATCCATCGTCGATAAAGGAATGCAAATCGCGATTTTTTATAGTCGCAGGGAATGTTGGCTTGGATTTTCCTCGGGTGTGGGGGCGATATGTAAAGGATCCAGAGTTGCATCCGAGTTATCCGAGCAGAAGAAGAGGGATTTGGTTGTATTACGCGGCAGTCAAGTGCTTCCAGCCAGTGCCCTTCTATCAGAGGATGCTCTCTTCGCAACTGGATTGAGCTCCATTGATCCTCGTGGTAAGTATTATCTTGTAGCTAATAGGTTAGCGTGATTTTAGCTTCGATTTTTATACGGGCTAACGAACGAGTCGCATTACGCCTGCAGCCGAAAGGTCGACGTTCGTAGATGAGATGAGAGGGGAACTGGGCAAGCGTCGCAGGAGGTCTGGTTCAAGCAGCACGCGTAGGGCTGAGAAGAGGTCTCGCCCCTCCAGTTCCCACCCCAGGGGGATCAAGAGAGACGTTGATGGTCGCTGTTCCTCATTGCCGCAGGCCGGAAGCATTGAAGTCCCGGCGGCGCATGGTCCCTTGGTGCCGGAGGAAGGCTTGTCAAGAGGGGGAGATCAGGACATCGCAGGGGTTTTGGAGGAGGCTGCTGAAATTTCCTCCCCACCTGCTGCCATTTTGTCCGACGATGGCGAGGGAACGGCGTCAGTTCACTCGGAGACCCCCGTGGTTGGGGCTGCCCGGCCTCCCTCATTGGGGGCCGGTGGCTCGAGGAGTTGCAGGCGGAGGCGGGAGCGGCCCCCGCTCCGACTGAGATGGGAGGAACAGTTACAACTGCTGAGGCTCAGCCTGGGCTGTTTGTGGGAGAGCCAGCGGGGGATGAAGGGTAACCGAACCTGCCGAACCGGCAATCGAACCACGCGGGGCGTCTCCCGGTGAAGGGCCTTCCATCGGGGCATCGGAGGCCCTGAGGGAAATCGAGGTTCAAGAGGAGTCTGCCGGGGGCAGAGAGATGTCCGGAGAAGCAGAAGAAGATGAAGAAGGAGAAAGAGGGGAGCCATTGAGCGAAGGGGACGCTCGGGTCAGGGGTCCCCTTGCTGGAGCTGAGATGTCTGAGGCCTCTCAAATAAAGGCTTTGGTGGAGGAGGTTGGCCAGACGAGGGCCTTAGGGGCCATGGGCTCCCAAGTTGGCTCTCTGAGTATAAATTTCCACTCACGCGTTCGGAGGTGAGCACCATGTTCTCCGCTCTGATGCGGTCTGCATTCCAAGAGGGAGAAAGTTCTTCGACGGAAGGGAATGATCCGGAGGATCTTGTCGAGGTGGCCTTCAGATACACTGGAGTGCCGGATGAAGCTTTCCTTCTTACCGAGATTGATGACCTTGCCCTCACAAGGATCACCTTGGATTATGCATCTCGGGTAAGTCATCGCATTGAAGTAGGGTTTTTAGTCAGCCAGTTTGACTGTGTTTCTCATATGTGCAATCTTTTTTGCAGAATGTCTTGATCGTGAGGGTGTTGAAATGGTGTTTGCATCTGGTCATCGGAGCTTGGGCTTGGGCCCGTAAAGAAGTCGGTCATCTCAAGGAGAGGGTGGATTCAACAGCTAACCTTTCCCGAGCCTTGGCGATCTCCCAAAGGGAACTTGGGGAGACTCGCGGGATTCTTACAGGCGAGAGAGAAAGAGCCTCTCAACTCGCAATGCAGGTCAACGAGCTTCAAGGCTTCCGCGAGCAATACGACAAGGCCAGCCTGGAATTATCCCAGATCAAAGTGGAGCACGAAAATAAGGTCGACTCCATGCAGCAGTTTTTTGACAAGAGATGGACCAGTTGAAAGCCAGCCATACCGAAGATAAGACCAGCTGGGGTAAGAGCCTCGAGGAGGAGGAGCACAAGTGTCGACGGTAGCAGGACCAGCTTACCCATCTGAACAAAGAGCTTGCCGAAACGAAGGATCGGTTAAAGTGGTCGGATGAGCGAGCCGCTCGGCTCTCTGCCGAGCTCGACTACGCTAATCAAGAGATTGGGGATACTTAGTCCCGGGTGGATGAACTCAAAGAGATTCTTCGTCGAAGTCAATTGGATAAATTGAAGGCTCTCAATAGGGTTCAAGTGCTGGGCAGTGAACTAGCTCGGCGGGACGAACATGTAAGGTGTTACCTATTTTATCCGTTTTGGCCTTTCGACTTTTGCCTTACTCGGCTTTTCGTCTGCAGCTGAACAAGATGAGCCAAGAGTTTCAGGAGCGGCTAAAAGCCTTCGGAGAGGAGATGGCCTCAAGGCATCGAAGGGTCTCCAAACTGGAGAAACAATTAGTCGAGGCAAACGCGTGGGCCTCTTCAGCGGTGAAGGAGTATAAGAACTCTACCCAATTCACCGAGGAACACAGGGTGGTCTACGCGGATGCATTCCGGTTCGGTGAAGAGGAGGCATGGGCTAAGATCGCTCAAACTTATCCCGACCTGGACTTGTCTTGTTTGAAAGCCAAATTTTACGAGACCCCATACCCCGGGGGCCGAGGAGGATGAGTACGAGGAGATTTCAAATGTCGATCTCGAAGCCATCCTGGGTGCCGATGCTGCTGCCGAAGTATCTCGGCGGGGTACTGTCAAAAAGGGGGGGCCAAGCGATGCGCCCGCTGATACTGCTGCAGGAGATGCCAGGTCTGATCCCAAGCCTTGACCTCTTGAGGGTCCATATGTATTTTCTGTTACTTTCTTTTTGTGGTTCAACCGAAAATCAGTGATCGGATCCGTTGCTATCATTCATTTGCCTTTTTCGAATGGTCTCTTGCCTTACGTTTTATCCTAGCTACGGGTGACCCGTGGCTTATTTGCGCCGTTTGGTTGGTTTAGTTCGGATTTGAGCAAAATACCTCGATCAAGGTCAAGGCGTAGGGATAGCCCTGACGGGGGAGCTAAGATACAACACAGCTAGGACGAGTGGCACAGTGGCTCAGCCGGGGCCGAGATATGAAATAGGTTGGCTAGGGCCGAGGGACAAAATAGCTCGGCTAGGGCCGAGGGAGGAAATTACTCGGCTAGGACTGAGGGATGAGATGGCTCGGCTAGGGCTGAGGGAGGAAATGACTCGGCTAGGACTGAGGGATGAGATAGCTCGGCTATGGCCGAAGGAGGAAATGACTCGGCTAGGACCGAGGGAGTTTGTCTTATCAAGGGAGCAATTGTGGATGCGCCTTCGATGAAGGAAGGGGAGTTTGGTCCCGAGAAAAGGGGGTTTGCTGAATTCCCTGCTTCCTGTGAGCCGCCACTGAAGCGACGACGTGGCAAGGTTTTACGTCAGCGGCATGGGGGCCGATGGCTCGAGCGGTTAGGGCTCTCGCTTGGAGCGGTTTAAATACCAATAGGTGGTAGGCCATCGTTAACCATTTCCTCCGTCGATTTTCGCTAGCCTATCCGAGCTTGCGATAGCAGAATGGCTTCCAAGGATGAAGGGGGGTCGGCCGGAGCACCGACCGACGGTGTCAACACTCATTGGAGGGCCCGTAAGGGCCGTACCAAGGCGATCATCGATGGGAAGTCTTGGTCTCGCTGTTTGCAAGTCGTGAGCGACTCCAATAGGCAAGCAATACATGATTGCCTCTACTAGGGAGATCATGCACCTTCGCGCGGTCAACGATCGGTTGGAAAAGCGCGTGGCATCCCTCCAGCAACAGGTGGGCGACCTGGCGGCAGAGCGAGGGGAAAGCCCAGCAGCTCCCGGAGAGAATGATAAGCCTATGTGAGGGCTGATGTATTTTTCTTTTCTTTTCGCCGCCCTTTCAAGATGAATAAAAAGAACAGTTCATGTAGTCTTTGCGTTTGCTGTTGTTTTGAGACGCTTGCTTCCATCGTGCAAGTCTTATGATCGATCTATCCCTTGGAGGGTTTTTAGCCATCTTTGCCCGGATCGGGGTTCGGGATAACATTCGGTCATGTTGGACTGAAAATAAATGCTTCGGTTTGTTTCGAAGCACAGAAACAACTTTGGCATTGGAGGGGGGCATAGGGCGATGGCTAGGTCCGTGCCTAGGTTCCATAGGCAGTTGGGCTGGAGCGGAGAATATTGAGGGGCCATTATCGAGGAGTGCTTGGTCTTCGCACCCTTTTATTGCCCTGTCAGCGCCCTATCTTTTCCAAGGTGAGTCGGTTTTCGTTTTGCCGAAGTAGATGATACATCTTTGTAGCCAACAAAAAGCTATCTTGGCACTTTCCAAGGGGCTTTTATTATGCCGATCCTTTCCAACGTGGGTTGCTTTGGCGTACGACGCAAGCTCTTACTCGCTATTGGGGGATGTCATTTTTACTGGATGATTTCCCAGGCCTGCCCGTATCCGTAGGATCGGCGGTCAATTTTCTGCATTTAATACTCGTGATCCGGGGTCATAGAAAATCTTTTGGCACGCGTCATGGTCTAGGCGACGTGTTTTGGCGCGCAACGAGGGGCGCTGCTTTCATCCCAGGAGGCCACGTGGTGGCGTGGATTAGGTGTTTTGAATATCGGGCTTTCTGCTTTGGATAACTGCTCCCGAACCATCTCGTCTATAAAAAGGAAAGAGGGCCGCATTGGGCCATCCCAGAGTTTTCTCCCCTTCTGTGAGTTGTGAAGGTTTTTATGATGCATGTCTCTTTGGGGTTTAGGACGGGAGGACCGAGCTTACCTTTCGCAAGCCATCATCCCCCGACAGCTGGGGTGATGAAGGAGTCATCAGAGATTGGCTCATCCTCGATGGAGGAGTTCCGGAGATCATATGGAGAGCGCACAGGAGGCCCGCAGAGATCACATGGAGAGCGCACATATGCGCTTCCTGTGTGTCCTTTGCGGTTCGTCATGGGGGACACAGAGCAAGAGGTGCACGCGTACTCCCCATGTCTCACGTGAACTTTGCCTCCTTCCCTGATTCGGATTCCTAGGCTCATCCGCCTGGGGAGTCTTTTGCTCCGCGAGGAGGGAGGTGAAGGTGTGTTGTCGGCTAGTACATTGCCTTTTGACATGGGCAATGGCTAGCTGTACACACTCGATTTGGGGGAGTGCCCCAGCATCAGCGTCTACGGGTCTGTGCCTCTTTTTTGGATCTCTTAATTCGTCCAGAGGACCCATGGGAAGCCGGTCGAGCTCGTTATCAGCGCGAGCTGACTGGTTCGTGGTTTGTCTGATTTGCTGGATCAGATGTCAAGACATCATTAACCGAAGCTGACTGGAGCAGTTCGGCCGAGCTATGTATTTGTTTCCATTTCCTGTGTTTTGGTGCACTTGTAACTCCTCTCAGGAGGTTGTAATTTTGGTTGATGAGGAAATAAAGAAATTTTTATTCCTTCTTCCTTCTGCGTTTGCCTTTTCCGCGTTGTTAATCTCATGTCACGTTCTGGCAGCGCTCTTGCCGCTTTGCTTTTGTTAAGGCTAATATTCGATCCCCAGTAGAGGAAAAACATGTCCATGACTGAATTGGATGGCGGACTTGGACTGTCCAACGGGTTCACAATGTAAGCATGATCTCGTTCGTAGAACGGAACAGGTATGCATACATTGCTCGATCCGGCCGGGGCTCGTAAGCTGCCCGGACCCGGAGGAGTGTCCTGAAGGCCACTCGATTCGGTTGGGGCCTACGAGCGGCCCAAATCCGAACCATGTTTTGTAGATCGTTTGGATCGGCTGCAATATGCTATTTTGACTCATAGCTCGGCCCAACCGAGGCACGAGATTCGGTGCGGATAGCTCGGTTGTTACCGAGAATAATGACATCATTTTTGGTTCTCGTGGTGAATACAGATTCTGATGTAGATGAGCGGCGCATGGGGGCGTTCGGAGTTATGACTCGGTCATCCTAGGGCGGGGCGAGTTAATGCTGATTGCTGGCGCGTTTTATTCCTTTGCGCCTTTTCGAGGACACCCAATTCGAGGGAGTCTGGTGGATTTTTAAGGACATTTATTCCACAGGGGTCGCAAACTGGAGGGAGCTTGGTCCCTAGAGATGGAGGGGGGTTCCCGAGCACCTCGTTGGTGCCAAACGATCCTCTTTGGGAAGGGGCGCGATTCTTCGCTTCCCGGCGCCAGTCGAAGCGACGATGCACGGCACAATTCCCTTGGGTCGGAGTTAATGACTCGACTGATCGGAATGCTTGCCAGGGCAATATAAATATGGACCAGGGGGGTGGCAGTGTTTGTCATCCTCTCGGTTAGTCTTTTGACAGCTTCTAAGGGCAAGTATGACCTCCCATGGTGAAGGACGATCGACTGAAGGGCCAAGTGGCGGCAGCGACGACCGCAAGGACTCCCGGGGGGGTCGCATTCCTGTGACTGTCGATGGGATGGCCCTAGCATCAGCTTTGGCGGGCCATGAGCAGTTTGAAAAGACAGTCAAGGAGTTTCTTGCCGTTTTGACAAGGGAGGCCAGGCTCTCTGCCGGGTTATTGACCGGCAGGAGGGAGTGATAGCGTCCCTCCGTCAGGAAGTCGCCGAGCTGACTCGGCGTAGGGAGGGCCCGCAGCTCCTGAGGGAGATAGTAAGCCCCTGTGAGGGCAATTTTTGTTTTTTCCCTTTTCCTTGTTGTAGTTCTTCCTTTTTTAATCAATGAAGACGAAGATTTTTGTATCTGGTGCCTTTGCTATCGTCTCCAAAACGTTTGCCAATACCAATCGGGGCTTATTAGCTGCCCGAGTTTGACCTAAGTTTAGGAGATCGCAGTTTCGTCGGCCGGGGCTTGTGAGCGGCCCGAGTCCGAACTAGATTTTAGGAGGTCGCAGTTATGTCGGCCGGGGCTTATGAGCGGCCCAAGTCCGAACTAAATATTAGGAGAACGCTTAGGTCGGCCGGGACCTCAGAATTTATCGTTCGGACTAACCGAGGTCCGGGGATTATTGCTCGGCCCAGCCGAGGTTCGAAGATAAGTTGCTCGGCCCAGCCGAGGTTCGGAGATAAGTTGCTCGGCCCAGCCGAGGTTCGGAGATTTCCTGTTTAAATAGATAACTCGGTCGTGCCGAGGGTTGGTAAGCAGCATCTGTTTTCCTCACGATTTTTGGTGATATAATTGCGGTGATTATGTCATGAATCATGAAGACAACATGCCAATAAAAATTTAAGAAGGTGAGCCTGTGGAAGGCGTACCCTATTGATGATTTTGGAGGTTGTCTAAATTCCACGTCCGAGGGATGGATCTTCCGCTTAGATCTTGCAGCTTGTAGGTGCCGGGTCCGACGACTTCTGTTACTTGGTAAGGGCCTTCCCAGTTTGGAGCTAGCTTTCCCTGCTCCAGCGGTTTGGAGACAAACGCTTTCCGGAGAACGAGGTCGCCAGGCGAGAAAGCTTTCCCTTTGACCCTGGAGGCCTGATAACGGGCCACTCTTTGCTGATAGGCAGCTATTCTGATCCGGGCTTTCTTTTTGATCTCCTCTACCAGGTCGAGGTTGGTGCGGAGCTGCTCGTCACTGGCTTCCTCCGAGTAGCTTTCCACCCGCAGGGAAGGAAGTCCTATCTCCACGGGGATGACGGCCTTTGTGCCGAAGGCCATTCGAAATGGGGTCTTGCCCGTGGGCACCCTTGGGGTGGTGCGGTAAGCCCACAGGACATGGTGCAATTCATCGCCCATCTGCCTCGGGCTCTGGAGAGCCGAGCCTTGATCCCCTGAAGCAAGGTTTGGTTAGTTACCTCGGCTGCTCCATTGGCCTGTGGGTGTCCGACCGAGGTAAGGCGGTGATGGATCCCATGCTTTTCGTAAAACTGATGAAACTTTGGATTGTCGAACTGCTTGCCATTGTTAGTAATGATGGTGTGTGGGAGGCCGAAGCGGCAGATGATGGATCTCCACACGAAATCCTTGGCTTGAGCCTCAGTTATTTGAGCAACTGCTTCTGCCTCGACCCATTTGGTGAAGTAATCGATGACGAATAAAATCTTCCGCTGTCCCGTAGCAAGTGGGAACGAGCCGAGAATATCCATCCCCCACTTGGCAAAGGGCCAAGCGAGGAAATGGGGACCAGGTTGGTGGAGGGGAGCCTCTGAACATTGGAGTGTCTTTGGCATGGGTCACAGGCTCGGACAAGGTTGTCAGCATCCTTCTGCAGGGTAGGCCAATAGTAACCTTGATGCAGCACCTTGTGGCATAAAGACGGCTCCCAGATGGTTGCCGCAAATTCCTTCGTGTACCTTCCGAAGGGCATAATCAGCTTCAGATGGACGAAGGCATCTGAGCAGCGGCATAGAGAAGATCGCTTGTAAAGCTGGTCGTCAATTAGCACATAGTTGGTGGCTTGCAGCTTCAGCTTTCTGGCTTCCCTTCGATCGGCTGGGAGTGACCCTTCTTTGAGATACTTCAGGATGGGGTCGAACCATGATGGTTCGTCCTCAACTTGCATTACTCGGCCGGCATCGGCAATACTGGGCCTCTCCAAGGTCTCTAGATGAAATTTTTGCTCAGCGTCCATTGATTCCGCAATTGCCAGCCGAGATAATAGGTCGACACGGACATTTTCGGATCTTGGGATCTGAATAATTTCAAATTCAGGGAATTGAGAGAGTAGGCTTCGAACCTCTTAGAGATATCGAACCATGTTTGGTTCACGGGCCTCAAACTCGCCTCGCACGTGACCAGCTACCAGCTGAGAGTCGTGAAGGCATTCAGCTTCTTCACTTTGAGGTCGCGGGCGATTCGGAGACCGGCGAGCAGAGCTTCATATTCGGCCTCGTTATTGGAGGCTGGGAAGGAGAAGCGGACGCCATATTGAAGGTCGCCCCTTTTGGGCTGGTGAGGACTAAACCCGCACTAGAGCAATGGGCGTTGGACGACCCGTCAACATGGAGGAGCCACCGGGCATCAGATTTTGGGTGTTCGGGGAGCTGGGAGTGGAGCCGTCCTCCGGGATAGTGCATTCGAGAAGGAAATCAGCCAGCACCTGAGCTTTGATGGCCGGACGAGGCTGAAATTGAATGTTGTGCTCGCTCAACTCGACAGCCCATTTAGTCATCCTTCCCAATGTCTCTGGACGATGGACCACCGCCTTGATGGGTTGATCGTCAGGACTTCTACTGAGTGTGCTTGGAAGTATGGCCGCAACTTTCGGACCGAGGTTATCAGGGCCAACACCATCTTCTCAATCCGGGTGTATCTCGTTTCCGCGTCTCAGAGTAGTTTGCTGACATAATAAATTGGCTTATGGGTCTTGTTTTCTTCTCTGACCAACACCGAGCCAACAGCACCTTTCAAGATGGCTAGATATAGGAACAATGTTTCTCCAGGATTTGGACTGCTGAGGAGAGGGGAGAGCCGAGGTACTTTTTGAGGTCTTCGAATGATTTTTGAAACTCGAAAGACCATTGGAAATTCTTAGCCAACCGGAGGGTTTTGAAGAAGGGGAGGCATCTCTCGGCAGACCGAGTCACGAAGCGATTAAGGGCCGCTATTCTTCCAGTCAGGCGCTGGACGTCTTTGATAGATGCCGGGGGCGCCATCTGTTGGAGAGCCTGGATCCTCTGGGGGTTGGCTTAGATACCCCGTTGGGAAACCATGAAGCCGAGGAACTTCCCAGAGTTAACGCCGAAGGCGCACTTGGTCGGGTTGAGCTTCATCCGATATTTGCGGAGTGTTGCGAAGCTTTTCGAGAGATCCTCGACGTGCTGTGACGCTTCTTTGCTCTTGACCAGCATATCGTCGACATACACCTCCATGTTCCAGCCGATTTGCTCTTTGAAAACTTTGTTGACCAGCCTTTGGTAGGTGGCACCTACATTTTTAAGACCGAAGGGCATAACACGGTAGCAGTAAGTACCTCGGTCGGTTATGAAGGTGGTCTTCTCTTCATCTTCGGGGGCCATCTGAATCTGGTTGTAGCCCGAGTAGGCATCCATGAATGTCAGCATCTGGTGACCCGAGGTGGCATCTACAAGTTGATCAATTCGGGGAGAGGGAAGCTGTCCTTCGGGCAGGCTTTGTTGAGGTCGGTAAAGTCGATGCAGATCCGCCACTTGCCGTTCGACTTCTTTACCATGACCACATTTGACAACCAACTTAGGTAATTTACCTTCCGAATAAAGTCCGCTTTGATAAGCTTATCAACCTCCTCTTCGATAGCTTTCTGCCGCTCTGGGACGAAGCTTCTTTTCTTCTGTTTGATGGGTCGGTACATCTCGTCCATGTTGAGGCGATGAACGAGGACATCAGGACTGATCCCTGGCATATCCGAGGCAGACCAGGCGAAGACGTCGGTGTTGCTTCGGAGAAAGTCGACTAGTTCCTGTCGGGACTTGCCTTTCAACAGTGATCCGATCTTTATAGTTAGGTGCGGGATGGAGACGACGGCTTTGATGGACATCAGGCAAGGTCTCCCAAATATCGCATTATAGGGTGACCGAAGCTTTGTCACCAGGAAGTCTATGTGAACAGTGGCCACAAGGGGCCAAATTCCTGCCCGGACTGTTAGAGTTACGACCCCTTCTGGGATGATAACATCGCTAGTGAACCCCATTAGGGTGGAGTCCACGGCTCGGAGATTTTCATGAGTAATTTCATCTTGGCAAACACATCAAGGTACAGAACATTCACGGAGCTTCCACTATCCACAAGGATCCGACTTACATCATAGTTATTCAAATTGAGAGATACAACTAATGCATCGTCGTGTGGGAATTGTATCCCCTGGAGATCGTCGTCAGAGAAGGAGAGCTCACCCGTTCGTGCTCTCTTTGGTGCCGAGCCTTCTTCATCATTCTTGAGGCCCGACGGACTACCGACCTCTTCAACCATGTTGATATGGCCGATCATGGGTGGATTCGAGGAGGAGGAGGCTGTTGAAGCTCGGGCTAGCGATCACCCCCTTGTCCTAGTTCGGGCGCCCTCCTGAACTGGTTCAGTCGGCCCCGTTGGATCAGCCTCTCAATCTCGTTCTTCAACTGCCAGCATTCCTCGGTATCGTGGCCATGCTCCCGGTGATAGCGGCAGAATTTGGTGGGGTCTCTCCGGATTGGGTTCCCTCGGAGAGGAGCTGGCCGGGGGAGCTGGCGCTCTATCTCCATGAGGATTTGCGTCCTAGGAACAGTGAGCGAGATGTACCGGTCGAACCGTCTAGGCGGGCTCCGGGAGCGATTTCTTGGTGGCGGTGGAGGAGCTCTTTGGCGACGAGGTGGACTTGGCTGACGGGCATGTCGATGCCTGTCCGGGCCCTTGGTTTCTTTCTTCTTTGCCGACTCGGCACGAGCAGCCCTCCATGATTCTTCGACCCTGGCGTATTTGTCCGCCAGAGCCATCATATCAGAGAGGTTCGGAGGGTAACTGACCTCCATCGCTAAGTAGAAGTCACTCTCCTTCGAAATTCCTTCCGCTAGGGCAGACATAGCCACCTCATAATTAAGGTGGTCCACCTTTAGCATGGCCTTATTAAAATGGCCAAGGTAATTTCTCAAGGACTCCCCCTCTCTCTGCTTAACTTCAGAGAGGGAGTCGGATCTCCATCGGAGATGGCGGCTGCTGACGAACTGGCCAATAAAAAGATGGTTCAGCTCATCAAATGAATCGACGGAACCTGGTTTCAAGGTGTTGAATCAGGTCCAGGCAGACCCTTTAAGGGTGGAAGGAAAAGCGCGGCAGAGGACCACGTCTGATGCTCCGTGGAACATCATTATTGACCGAAAGCTGCAGAGATGATCATCCAGATCAGAGGAGCCGTGGTAGGGCTCGATGGCGGGTAGCTTAACATGGGAGGGAATCACTTCCTCCATGATCCCCTTGGAGAAGGGGACACCCTGCTCCGCCTTAGGCTGAGGCGGGTGAGCCTGCTTGGTGGCGTCCAGCTCTCGACGCATCTCCCAGAGCTGCTGGCGGATCTCTTCTTCAGGCATAAGAGGAGGGGCCGGATGCGGAGATGGTGTCGAATCATGACGGGAGAGCCCCGGAGAAAGGTACCGGGCCTGTCGGGACTGGTCTGGCCTCCTTGGGTCGGTGTGGGGGGTCTGTGGCTCCATGCGGACTAGAAGAAGAGGCAGCTAGAGAAAGAGGAGCTGTGGCCTCCTCAGGGGGCCGCGGAGCGGGGTCAGCTGCAACTGGATGGGGGGTTGTAAGGTGCTCCTGAATCAGATGGGTCAGGGCTTGGACCTGCTGGACCAATGTGGCGAACTGGTCCTGGGTCACTGGGACAGCTGGTGGCAACGGAGTCTCAGCTGGTGGCGACTGCGGCACCATACTATTCATTGGATCGGGTCTTCGAGCGGCGACCTGATATTGGGCTTCAGAAGATGCTCTTCTTCGATTGGCCATTGGAGTGGTTCTCTTCCAGATCGAGATCCTTGTCTCCTTTTTTCAAGTTTTAATGGGACTTGAGGCCCTTCCTCTAGCGCCAATCTGTTGCTGTCAGAATCCGTCCTCCAACTTGGGCGCGACCGGTCTCCTGGTTGGGCTTCCTCCTGGGCGGACTTGCAAGGAAGCCTTCATGCGGTAGGCGTTGGGGGTGGCCCTCTGCAGAAGACCGTTCGACGCTCAAGTTAGCGAGGATTAGCAAGCAACAAATGTGAGGAGAAGGATCCCTCTGGGGAGTCTCTCCAAGAATGGCCTATCGGGAGCTCGAGCAGAGCGCCAATGGCGGAGAGAAGGAGAGCAGTGAAAGAGAGAGAGTGATGCTGAGACCCAGCCAAGAGTTGTGTATGGGAACTCGTGCGTACCTGAGAGAATCTGTAAGTGCCCTATTTATAGACCATTACCTGAATCTTGAGCGCCTTCTGGAAGGTTCGAAAGTTGTTGGGATACGAAGACAATCAGAATCTGGCCGTTGTGAGGCCTGTAAGATCCGTATCCTGTCCGTTAGAGGATCGACGGTTGGGAGAGTTTTCTGATGGCCCGAGATTTGATAACGGTGTAGGTCCTAGGCCGTTATCACAGGTCCTAGGCCATGTCTCGACATGATTCATTGTTTGGCATTCTGTTACGCCGAACTTGGGCTCTCCTACGTCAGATTTCGCGGAGGTGCAGGGGGGCTCGAACGGCCGAAGCACAAGGGTGGCTGAGATACGATAGAATGGATAAGCCGGGCGTGAAAACAGTCTCGTTCCGCGGAGGTGTATGTCGAGCTACGGATTGTTCGAAGAGATTGAGCTATGGATTGCTCGGGGAGGCCGAGCTACAGGTCACTCGGGGAAGCCAAGCTATGGGTTGCTCGGGGAAGCCGAGCGATAGATTGCTCGGGGGAGACCGAGCTATAGTTTGCTCAGGGAAGCTGAGCTATAGGCTGCTCAGGGAAGCCGAGCGATAGGTTACTCGAGGGAGACCGAGCTATGGGTTGCTCGGGGAAGACCGAGCTATAGGTTGCTCGGGGAAACCGAGCTATGGAGTGCTCGAGGAGAGCCGGATCATATTGGTTGGCTCGCCCTTTATGGGCGCAGCGTAGTAAGTGGGGGCCAGGGCTAATCATAACCCTTTCACACGGTTATCAATGCAATGCCGATTTTATCCCTCAACACAAAACCTTTGGTCAAAAGATCAACTCAAACCACAAGAGGATGACTTTCACAACCTTGCTACTTCCTAGCACTAGCAAACAACCATTTCATCACCCTTAAATGTAGTCACCATAAAACTTCAAGCAAGCTACCTTATGGTCCTTATCTGATTTGAGGTTACTGATAAATCTCCACAATAATAGAACAACATTAAATCTGGTATTCAGAGATGGCCAAGTTGTCAAAAGTTGGGAGGAATATGCATAGTTGTTAAAACCGGACAGGTTGAACTGGGATCCAAATGTCAAGCCGATTCTAATATAAAATTGGATATGAAAGTGATCCAAAATAATTTGATCAATTCATTCGGTTCATCTATGAACTGATCAACTCAGCCTGAATCGGATTATAGGTTTATCGATGCTGTTTTAAATTTTTTGGCATTTGCCGTTTTAAATTTTTGAATGTTTATGATAACCTTTTCTCCATTAGGATGCTTGCAAGTTTTATAGGGAAAGAAAATAAGATCATGTAAAGAAGAGGAAAAGAAAAAAAAAGGAAAAAAATGTAAATATGAAAATTTTATGGGAATCGTAGAGGCATGAAGGAAAAAATGATGAAAATAAATAAAATTTAGATAGAAGTTTTTTTAATTTATTTTTAAAAAAAATTAAATCAAATTAAATCGTTGTGCAAATTAAAAGTAAGCAAATTTTATAGATTAAATAAAATATTAAAAAAATTTCAAAAAAATATTATGAAAATTAATATTGTATGTTATTTTATTAAAAATTAAAATTTATTAAAAATTAAAATTTATTAATATAATATATTTTATATTAAAATAATTAAATGATGGTTTAATCGTTGATTTGATGGTTGATCCGAATCGGATCAATCCTAGATCGGGTTAATGTCTGGCCAGATCTGACAACTATGGGAATATGAATATGTGACCTGGTTCTATCAAATGGATTGTCTTTATATTGGGATCGATATGCGTTAAATGTAAGGTTCTGAGTGCGGTGGGATATTTATGTCGATAAAAGGCCGACGTAGAGCAACGGGTGCTGTCAAAACTATAACGAGTATCAGCATTGGGTTGGGACTTAAGGAGGGAGAATCCATTCACTTCGGAATGCAGGCGGTGTGCATTGTGAGAAAAATGCAGCTTAATTTGCGATGAGAATTTTGCATTTTTTTTAAAAAAAATTAATTAATTTGTCTTGTTGAAACTAATGTAGGAAGTGGTTGTTTGAAGCGGAAGCTACGGAAAACGGATGCATGGATTGATTCAGTATATATATATATATAGCTTTATTAATTTAAGCAAGCATTTTGAACTGATTATGGGGGATTTTTAGCGAGATTTCTGGGTTATTAAAATAATTTTGATAGGCTGATTAGACCAAGGGTACTGCTGCGATTCCATTAAGGGATCTCGGATGATAGCCGGCATGTCTCTTGCTATCGACACGTGGTATTTTGGTTGGTGGGATTTTCCAGTTGCCGGCTTGTCCCAATGATCTCGAATCTCTTAATCTTCGCCAGAAAAACGTCGCCCCCCTAATCCCTCCCTTTGTCCCATTCACCGACGCCACCTTCCCTTTAAAGTTTAAATTAGGCATGGGCACTGGACCGTGCTGTGCCAAGCACGGCTCAGATCCATTGTATCAAAAAAATTATCGTGCCGTATCTGACACGGCCCCACTAAAAAAAATTCAAATTCGGCACGGCCCGTGACCCATTAAGAAATGGGCCACGGGCCGTGCCAAAATGGCCCTTCTGGACCGTTTTGTGGGCCATGCCAGAACGGCCCTACTTGGCCATTTTGTGGGCCATGCCATGGCACAGCACGGCTGGTGCCAGGAGCACACTGTGCGCCTAGGCACCAGCCAGCTGATCCAAGCCATGATCCTGATCGGCGATGATGGATCCGACAACTGCGATCGATCTGATCGGAGATGATCCGATGGTTGCGATCGATCCATGCCATGATCCTGATCGGCAATGATCGATCCAACGATTGTGATCCATCCGATCGGCGATGATCCGATGGTTGCGATCGATCCAAGTCATGATCCCGATCGGCGATGATCGATCGGACCGTTGCGATCAATTCGATCGGAGATGATCCGATGGTTGCGATCGATCCAAGCCATGATCCCGATCGGGGATGATCGATCCAACGGTTGCGATCTATCCCATCGGCGATGATCCGATGGTTGCGATCGATCCAAGCTATGATCCCGATCGACGATGATCGATCAGAGACGATCCGACGGTTGCGATCGATCCAAGCCATGATCCCGATTGACGATAATCGATCAGATCTTTGCGATCAATCCGATCGGAGACGATCTGACAGTTGTGATCGATCCAAGCCATGATCCCAATTGGGGATGATCGATCCGACGGTTGCGATCTATCCCATCAGCGATGATCCGATGGTTGCGATCGATCCAAGCTATGATCCCAATCGGCGATGATCGATCGACTATTGCGATCAATCCGATCGAAGACGATCCGATGGTTGCGATCGATCCAAGCCATGATCCCATTCGGCGATAATCGATCCGACGGTTGCGATCAATCTGATCGGAGACGATCCGATGGTTGCGATCGATCCAAGCCATGATCTCGATCGACGATGATCGATCAAATCGTTGTGATCAATCTGATCGGAGACGATCCGACGGTTGTGATCGATCCAACCCATAATCCCAATCGGGGATGATCGATCCGACGGTTGTGATCTATCCCATCGGCGATGATCCGATGGTTGCGATCGATCCAAGCTATGATCTCGATTGGCGATAATCGATCCGACGGTTGCGATCGATCCATGCCTTGATCCCGATCAGCGATGATTGATCTGACGGTTGCGATCCATTCGATCATCGACGATCCGACGGTTGTGATCGATCCAAGCCATGATCCCGATCGGCGATGATCGATCCGACGGTTGCGATCCATCCGATCGGAGACGATCCGATGGTTGCGATCGATCCAAGCCATGATCCCGATCGGCAATGATCGATCGGACTGTTGCGATCAATTCGATCGGAGACAATCCGATGTCTGCGATCGATCCAAGCCATGATCACGATCGGCGATGATCAATCCGATGGTTGTGATCCATTCGATCGGAGACGATCTGACATCTGTGATCGATCCAAGCCATGATCCCGATCGGCGATGATCAATCCGACGGTTGCCATCGATCCGATCGAAGATGATCCGACATCTGCGATCGATCCAAGCCATGATCCTGATCGGCGATGATCAATCTGACGGTTACGATCCATCCGATCGGAGATGATCCGATGGTTGCGATCGATCCAAGCCATGATCCCGATCGGCGATGATCAATCCAACAGTTGCGATCCATCCGATCGAAGACGATCCGATAGTTGCGATCGATCCAAGCCATGATCCCGATCGACAATGATCGATCGGACTGTTGCAATCAATCCGATCGGAGACGATCCAACGGTTGAGATCGATCCAAGCCATGATCCTAATCGACGATGATCGATCAGATCGTTGCGATCAATCCGATCGAAGACGATCCGATAGTTGCGATCGATCCAAGCCATGATCCCAATCGGGGATGATCGATTTGACGTTGCGATCATCCTATCGGAGATGATCCGACGGTTGTGATCGATCCATGCCATGATCCTGATCGGCGATGATCGATCCGACGGTTGCAATCCATTCGATCGGCAACGATCGACGGTTGCGATCGATCCAAGCGATGATCCCGATCGGCGATGATCGATCCGATCGAAGATGATCCGACAGTTGCGATCGATCCATGCCATGATCCTGATCGGCGATTATCGATCCAACGATTGCGATCCATCCAATCGGAGATGATCCGACGATTGCGATCGATCCAAGCTATGATCCCGATCAGCGATGATCGATCGGACCATTACGATCAATCCAATCGGAGACGATCTGACGTCCTCAATCGATCCAAGTCATGATCCGATCGGCGATGATCGATCCGATGGTTGCGATCGATCCAAGCCATAATCCCGATTGGTGATGATCGATCGAACCGTTGCGATCAATCCGATCGAAGACGATCCGACGGTTGCGATCGATCCAAGCCATGATCCCGATCGGGGATGATCGATCCGATGGTTGTGATCTATCCCATCGGAGACGATCCGACGGTTGCGATCGATCCAAGCCATGATCCCGATCGGCGATGATCGATCCGACGGTTGTGATCCATCCGATCGGCGATGATCCAACGGTTGCAATTTTTCTATTTTTTTCTTCTTACTTATTGTATTATGTTCTAGAGGTCAGGCCTAGCTCCCTCCCTTCTGTACCATTTTAATTTTAAATTAATAAACCGATAGGGGTCTGCGCCAAACCCCCCACCATTATGGTGGCTTTATATTAATAAAATTTTTTTATTCTTAATAATTTTTTAATTTATAAAAAAATTATTTTTTATAATTTTTTTTATTTGAGCTGTGCACAGGCCAGGCCCCAGGTGGGCCGTGCCTAGCACGCTGGCACGGCCCAGGTGGGCCTGAGCCGTGCCGGCCCAGGTGGGCCGTGCCGATACGGCACGGCGAGCCGGCCCAGGACCGTCATGGGCCGTGCCGTGCTGGGCCAACAGAAAAAAATTTTTGGGCCCAACACGGCTCGGTACTATAGCAGTGCCGGGCCGTGCCTGGCACGGCCCATCAGGGCCTGGGCCATATCGTGCCATGGGCGGCACGGCCCAGTGCCCACCTCTAGTTGAAACCCAAATGCCGAAGCCACCCCGACTCAACCATTCAGACCTCGACGAGTTCATGCACTAAAACCCGAAGAACAAACCAATAATGTGGACTCTCCTCGCCGGCATTGGCAACGATTGTTTTCTTGGCGCCATTTCAACTCCATTTTCAACTCCATTGATCCAATTATTGGCCTTGAATTTATTTTGGTGATTTGCAGGTGCTTCCAAGAGGTCCAAGGTTAAAGTAGAAACCGACAACATGGAAGTTTCAGATGGGCTTGACACACTTGCTAACCTTGCCATTCTTGGTGAGGGAGAAGCTATACCCACTTCCTCTCAGCCTATGACGAAGCATCCATGCCACCGGCCTGGTTGCACCTGCATCGTATGCATCCAGCCACCAAGTGGCAAGGGCCCCAAGCACAAGCAGACTTGCACATGCAATGTGTGCCTCACTGTTAAATGCCATTTCAGAACTGTAATCCCCTAGATTTCTGAACTGCTCGTGAGAGTTATCACGAGGTCAGATGATAGACTCCAGATATTTGAATTCCAGGTATATCTTAATTGCTCGTGAGAGTTATCACGAGATCAGATGATAGACTCTAGATATTTGAATTTCAAGTATATCTAATTACAGAGTACCTTGATTTGGGGACTCTGCAATGCCTATAAAAGATAGTGTAGAACCCTCCTTCCCACCATACGTGGATGCCCCCCTTCTCATCATCTCCTCGTGCGGACGTTTCTTCCCCAGCGTGCCTGCCTCTGGTAAGTCCCCTGTCCATGCATGAGAGAGAGAAGGATTGAGAGAAAAAGAATAGGGAGGAGCCGGGTTACAGAACCCAGCTCTCTTCCCTTCCTTCCTCCGTGATACTGGTTCAGGCCCGGCGGCGTGCCCGCCGCCTCGCCGGCCTGAGCCCCGGCCGACGACCCCATCGGCACCGGGGGCGGCGTCCGGTGGGGTGCCGGAGAACAATGAGAGAGAGAGGAGAGCGGAGGAGGGAGGGAGACGTGACGGTGAGAAATTGACCGCCGGTCCGATCCTTGGTTCAGGCCCGGCGGTGTGCTCGCCGCCTCGCCGGGCCTGGGCCTTGGTCGGAGACCTCCACCGGCGCCGGGCGTGCGTCCGGTGGAGGTCCGGCCGGCCATGGTGGCCGGCCGTGCCACCGGCATAATCCTTAAGCCGCGGATGACAGTGAGAGAGAAGAGGGAAATTAAGGAGAAAGAAAGAGAGGGGAGGCCGGCCACAGCAGTGGCCGGCTCTGGCCCGGCCACCGGAGTCCGGACCGCCCCGGATTGGACCGGCAAAGTCGTCGGCGTGATTTCGAGCCGTCGCGATGAAATAGAGAGAAGATGGAATTAAATCCAAATTGATGAGAGAGATAGAGTGAGGGAGGCTGGCCGCGGTCGGCCACGGTCCGGCCAACGGCGGCCGGACCGCCTTCAAGTTGGCCGGTGGCGGCCCTGGCCGCCGGCACGATTCTCAGTTCCTCTGTTTCTTTTGAAACAGAGGAGCTGGGTTAAAAAGAAGCAATGGGCTGTTGGGCCGTCCGAGTGTTGGGCCTTGTTGGGCCGTCTCTGAGCCCAGTTTGAGCAGCGTTTTGGGCCCTGTATCGGGCCGAGAATGACAAAATAAATATATGGCCCGAATCAGGATTGATTCTAGTTTCTGGGAATAATTTTATTTTCTATTTGGGTGTATACATTGAGAGATATTCAAGCCCAAAGTTGGGCCCGTGAAGTGGTTTGGGTAGAGTTTAAGAATTATTTTATAATTCATATTTTAGAAATTTAATAATGAAAAATGATTATGTAGGTTCCCAGGAGTCCAATTAGCTGAGTTATCAGATGAAATTCGTGTACTGTGGTAAGTAAGTCAAGTATTATAATTTTATTAATTATTTAATTTATGAACTGTGAAATTACAGTTAAATATAATTATGTTAATTTGGCAAAATCATGTTATTACTATGATAATATGTAATCATGATAATGACAGTAAAGCTTTATGTGTCGCCGCGGTTCTCATATGATAGATGATAGATTCCCACATGACAGATTATCACATGATAGATTCCCACATGACAGATTATCACATTATCGCATGACAGATTATCACATGACAGATGACAGATACTGGTACCAGGACACTTCCTCTTAGGGGATATTTAAGAGGGCTACACATGATGTGTATTGTAGGGCCGTGGGACACATAAAGAAAAATAATGACAGTATAAACAATGTAATTGTTATTGAATTAAGCTTCAAACTAATTGATCTGATGACATGAACCTAATGATAGCCTGATAAATAAAATTTTGAAATTATATTAGGCTTACTTATTGAGTGAGAGCTCATAAAATTCTCATAATGTTTTTCAGAGCCTCAGAATGAAGAAGGATAATTGAGATAGAAGAAGTTTCTATTAAGAAGACTTAGTTTTATTATATTGATTTAGTTCAGATTTTCTTGTGTGTAGGGCAGATAGCCCAAGATTGATAATTCTGGTTTGTAATAAATCATGGATATGGAATTTGATTTATATTGATTTATGTGATAAGTGCAAGACACCTTGCATGCCTGGCATGCGGCGGGTTGTCACCTTAGCTCAAATTTTTGGGTCTTGGGCGTGACAAGAACACTCATGCTAAGGCGTGAGAAGCGTCAGTCAGAGAGGGAAGCTGAGACTGCTCGCAAACAGCAGCAGCTCATCCAATCACCAGAGGTGCTGCCTCCTTTGGGCAATGATCCATCATCAGCTGGTCCAAGTATCTCAAGTTCTCCTCAGAAAGCAGTGATGAATAACGAGGGAGTAGAGGAGGGATCTGAATGTAGGAAAACCTCTCCTTCTCCTCTCAAGGCCCAGATTGATTTGAACATTCAGCCAGAGCGGGAGGAAGAGCCTTCACCAAAATCAGATGCCGGTGGGATGATGAGGCTCCTCAAAGATTAATTCTGCATCTTAGTCATTTTTATGATAATTGAAATAGGAGCGGCCCGTGATCTTGGTCAGAATCAAAGGCAATATGACTGAGATCATGGCATAGTTTAAACATGATGGTGGCCCTCACAATCTGGACTGCAGGGTCTGGATTCATGCCCTTTTTTTGACTTGCAAACTGGGCACTGGTGAGATTAAGCGGCACCCTTCAGTTTATTGTGGGTGTTTGTTGCTTCTCAAATCTCGCCATTATTCTGCTTATCTAAGTTATTGCCACCGTAACTTTGTTCCAATTATCCTCCAATTCTTTCCAAACAGCCTCGTGTCTATATGTTACAAGCTCTACAAGTTGGTCAGGATGCTGAATCCTGAGACTTACATTTTCTTTTCCTTATTTTGTTGTTTCTTGTCTTGACAGCAGAGAGGATTATGATGAGAAGTTCTAAACCTCAGCCTTCGAGGTGGTGGTAAATCCAGAAATCATCCTGGAGAAATTTTACTTTGTTGTGAGAAAGTTCGCATTGTTAGTGGTGGATAACTGTTGGCAGTTGGAAATGAAATTTTGTAACTAACAACAGAGGCCTACCCATTGAGTTTTACAGGCTCCCGCGGTGAATCTTACCAGGATTGTAGCCCTACAACATGGTTCTCTCTTTTTTTTGGGGACGACTTATCATTTGCAATATTTTATGTATTTACCTTGTATGAATGAACTGTTGGCCTATTTTGTGTGTGAAATGGGTGGTAGAACCAGCTTTGAAATCTGGTATTCAGAGATGGCCAAGTTGTCAAAAGTTGGGAGGAATATGCATAGTTGTTAAAACCGACCGGTTGAACTGGGATCCAAATGTCAAGCCGATTCAATTCTAATATAAAATCGGATATGCAAGTGATCCGAAATAATTTGGTTAATCTTGTGAATTGATCAACTCGGTCTGAATCGGATTATAGGTTTATCGATGCTATTTAAATTTTTTGGCATTTGTCATTTTAAATTTTTGAGTGTTTATGGTAATCTTTTCTCCATAAGGATACTTGCAAGTTTTATGGGAAAGAAAAGGAAGGAAGAGAATAAAAAAAAGGAAAAAGAATGTAAATATAAAAATTTTATGGGAATCGAGATATGAAAGGAAAAAGATGAAAATAAATAAAATTTAGATAGAAGTTTTTTTAATTTTTTTTATAAAAAAGTTAAATTAGATAAAATGGGTATGCATTGAAAGTAAACGAACTTTAGAGATTAAATAAGATATTAAAAAAAATTTCAAAAAAAAAGATTATGAAAATTAATATTGTATGTTATTT
This sequence comes from Calamus simplicifolius, assembly GCA_900491605.1. Classification (NCBI taxonomy): domain Eukaryota; kingdom Viridiplantae; phylum Streptophyta; class Magnoliopsida; order Arecales; family Arecaceae; genus Calamus; species Calamus simplicifolius. The sequence continues at coordinate 546,723 of UESW01004911.1, forward strand.
TATTAAAAATTAAAATTTATTAATATAAATATATTTTATATTAAAATAATTAAATGATGATTTAATCGGTGATTCGATGGTTGATCCGAATCCGACCAATCCTAGATCGGGTTAATGTCTTTATATTGGGATCGATATGCGTTAAATGTAAGGTTCTGAGTGCGGTGGGATATTTATGCCGATAAAAGGCCGGCGTAGAGCAACGGGTGCTCGAGGAAACCGAGCTATGGAGTGCTCGAGGAGAGTCGGATCATATTGGTTGGCTCGCCCTTTATGGGCGCAGCGTAGTAAGTGGGGGCCAGGGCTAATCATAACCCCTTCGTACAGCTATCAATGCAATGATGATTTTACCCCTCAATACATGCCCCCCACTCCCTAGTTCGAAGCGTAGGTTCGGGCATAGGGAGTATAGACTTAGGTGGTGCAATCCGAACGGGGGGATGCGGATTCGACAGCCTACGCAATGATGCCCTAATTAATACTGCATGGCCGTCTTGCCTTCTCGAGGTGGATCCATCGTTTCTTAGGAGCGAAGGCATCGGTTGGGGGAACGCCACGTTGGAAATCTTGATCTTTATGGCATCTGCAGCGGCGGTTCCGGACGTCTTGATTGAGATGCCTTATCTTCTTCCTGAGGCGGTTTCTTTCGAATAAAACGGAGCTGAAGCGGCGCCCTCCCCATTCATAGCGCTCTTTTGCTTGTTGCTTGAAAGATTTCTTTCCCCCGTTTCCTTTGTGACCTTGCTTAGCGCCTCTTTGATCAAAAACATGATGAGCCCGAGCGATCAGGCTTCGGAGGTGACCTTGGCAGATTTGGAGCGGATACGCCGTCTGTACAAGGTCCCTCAGGATGTTACCCTGTTGCTCCCAACGATTAATGATAGGATGACATTCGAATTAGGGGACGGAGCGTTCTGTTATGAAGAAAGTTTGAGGGCAGGCCTCAGGTTTCCTCTTCACCCGTTGGTGCGGGAGGTGATGAGGTTCTACAACATATGCTTCACCATGGTGGCTCCCAACAGCTGGCGCAACCTCATCGGATTCATCTCGTTGTGCAGCCGTGTTAGGGTAACCGCGACCCTTCCAATGTTCAGGGTGTATTACATTCTGGTTTTCGGGAGGGCCTCAGAGTGGCCTTACATCGGTCCTCGGAGGTCTTTCAAGATGATTGCGAACAATCCATCATCGATAAAGGAATGCAAATCGCGATTCTTTATAGTCGCAGTGAATGTTGGCTTGGATTTCCCTCGGGTGTGGGGGCGATATGTAAAGGATCCAGAGGCGCATTCGGAGTTATCCGAGCAGGAGAAGAGGGATTTGGTTGTATTACGCGGCAGTCAAGTGCTTCCAGCCAGCGCCCTTCTATCAGAGGATCCTCTCTTCGCAGCTGGATTGAGCCCCATTGATCCTCGTGGTAAGTATTCTTGTAGCTAATAGGTTAGCATGATTTTAGCTTCGATTTTTATACGGGCTAACGAGCGAGTCGCATTACGCCTGCAGCCGAAAGGTCGACGTTCGTAGATGAGATGAGAGGGGAACTGGGCAAGCGTCGCAGGAGGTCTGGTTCGAGCAGCACGCGTAGGGCTGAGAAGAGGTCTCGCCCCTCCAGTTCCCGCCCCAGGGGGATCAAGAGAGACATTGATGGTCGTTGTTCCTCGTTGCCGCAGGCCGAAGCATTGAAGTCCCGGCGGCGCATGGTCCCTTGGTGCCGGAGGAAGGCTTGTCAAGAGGGGGAGATCAGGACACCGCAGGGGTTTCGGAGGAGGCTGCTGAAATTTGCTCCCCACCTGCTGCCATTTTGTCCGACGATGGCGAGAGAACGACGTCAGTTCACTTGGAGACCCCCGTGGTTGGGGCTGCCCGGCCTCCCTCATTGGGGGCCGGTGGCTCGGAGGAGTTGCAGGCGGAGGCGGGAGCGTCCCCCGCTCCGACTGAGATGGGAGGAACGGTTACAACTACTGAGGCTCAGCCTGGGCTGTTTGCGGGAGAGCCAGTGGGGGATGAAGGGGTAACCGAACCTGCCGAACCGGCAATCGAACCACGCGGGGCATCTCCCGGTGAAGGGCCTTCCATCGGGGCATCGGAGGCCCTGAGGGAAATTGAGGTTCAAGAGGAGTCTGCCGGGGGCAGAGAGATGTCCGGAGAAGCAGAAGAAGATGAAGAAGGAGAAAGAGGGGAGCCGTCGAGCGAAGGGGATGCTCGGGTCAGGGGTCCCCTTGCCGGAGCTAAGATGTCTGAGGCCTCTCAAATAAAGGTTTTGGTGGAGGAGGTTGGCCAGACGAGGGCCTTAGGGGCCACGGGCTCCCAAGTTGGCTCTTTGAGTATAAATTTCCACTCACGCGTTCCGGAGGTGATCGCCATGTTCTCCGCTCTGATGCGGTCTGCATTCCAAGAGGGAGAAAGTTCTTCGACGGAAGGGAATGATCCGGAGGATCTCGTCGAGGTGGCCTTCAGATACACTGGAGTGCCGGATGAAGCTTTCCTTCTTACCGAGATTGATGACCTTGCCCTCACAAGGATCACCTTGGATTATGCATCTCGGGTAAGTCATCGCATTGAAGTAGGGTTTTTAGTCAGCCAGTTTGACTGTGTTTCTCATATGTGCAATCTTTTTGCAGAATGCCTTGATCGTGAGGGCGTTGAAATGGTGTTTGCATCTAGTCGTCGGAGCTTGGGCTTGGGCCCGTAAAGAAGTCGGTCACCTCAAGGAGAGGGTGGATTCAACAGCTAATCTTTCTCGAGCCTTGGCGATCTCCCAAAGGGAACTTGGGGAGACTCGTGGGATTCTTACAGGCGAGAGAAAAAGAGCCTCTCAACTCGCAATGCAGGTCAACGAGCTTCATGGCTTCCGCTAGCATACAACAAGGCCAGCCTGGAATTATCCCAGATCAAAGTGGAGCACAAAAATAAGGTCGACTCCATGTAGCAGTTTTTTGACAAGAGATGGGACCAGTTGAAAGCCAGCCATGCCGAAGATAAGACCAGCTGGGGTAAGAGCCTCGAGGAGGAGGAGCACAAGTGTCGACGGCAGCAGGACCGGCTTACCCATCTGAGCAAAGAGCTCGTCGAAACAAAGGATCGGTTAAAGTGGTCAGATGAGCGAGCCGCTCGGCTCTCTGACGAGCTCGACTACGCTAATCAAGAGATTGGGGACACTCAGTCCCGGGTGGATGAACTCAAAGAGAGTCTTCGTCGAAGTCAATTGGATAAATCGAAGGCTCTCAATAGGGTTCAAGTGCTGGGCGGTGAACTAGCTCGGCGGGACGAACAGGTAAGGTGTTACCTATTTTATCCGTTTTGGCCTTTCGACTTTTGCCTTACTTGGCTTTTCGTCTGCAGCTGAACAAGATGAGCCAAGAGTTTCAGGAGCGGCTAAAAGCCTTCAGAGAGGAGATGGCCTCAAGGCATCGAAGGGTCTCCGAACTGGAGAAACAATTAGTCGAGGCAAACTCACAGGCCTCTTCAGCGGTGAAGGAGTATAAGAACTCTCAAATCTCGCCATTATTCTGCTTATCTAAGTTATTTCCACCGTAACTTTGTTCCAATTATCCTCCAATTCTTTCCAAACAGCCTCGTGTCTATATGTTACAAGCTCTACAAGTTGGTCAGGATGCTGAATCCTGAGACTTACATTTTCTTTTCCTTATTTTGTTGTTTCTTGTCTTGACAGCAGAGAGGATTATGATGAGAAGTTCTAAACCTCAGCCTTCGAGGTGGTGGTAAATCCAGAAATCATCCTGGAGAAATTTTACTTTGTTGTGAGAAAGTTCGCATTGTTAGTGGTGGATAACTGTTGGCAGTTGGAAATGAAATTTTGTAACTAACAACAGAGGCCTACCCATTGAGTTTTACAGGCTCCCGCGGTGAATCTTACCAGGATTGTAGCCCTACAACATGGTTCTCTCTTTTTTGGGGACGACTTATCATTTGCAATATTTTATGTATTTACCTTGTATGAATGAACTGTTGGCCTATTTTGTGTGTGAAATGGGTGGTAGCACCAGCTTTGAAATCTGGTATTCAGAGATGGCCAAGTTGTCAAAAGTTGGGAGGAATATACATAGTTGTTAAAACCGATCGGTTGAACTGGGATCCAAATGTCAAGCCGATTCAATTCTAACATAAAATCGGATATGCAAGTGATCTGAAATAATTTAGTTAATCCCGTGAATTGATCAACCCGGTCTGAATCGGATTATAGGTTTATCCATGCTATTTTAAATTTTTTGGCATTTGTCATTTTAAATTTTTGAGTGTTTATGGTAATCTTTTCTCCATAAGGATACTTGCAAGTTTTATGGGAAAGAAAAGGAAAGAAGAGAATAAAAAAAAGAAAAAAGAATGTAAATATAAAAATTTTATGGGAATCAAGATAAGAAAGCATAGACATGAAAGGAAAATGATGAAAATAAATAAAATTTAGATAGAAGTTTTTTTAATTTTTTTTAATAAAAAAGTTAAATCAGATAAAAAGGGTAAGCATTAAAGTAAACAAACTTTAGAGATTAAATAAGATATTAAAAAAATTTCAAAAAAGATTATGAAAATTAATATTGTATGTTATTTTATTAAAAATTAAAATTTATTAATATAAATATATTTTATATTAAAATAATTAAATGATGATTTAATCGGTGATTCGATGGTTGATTCGACCCATCCTAGATCAGGTTAATGTCTTTATATTGGGATCGATATGCGTTAAATGTAAGGTTCTGAGTGCGGTGGGATATTTATGTCGATAAAAGGCAGTGCTGTCAAAACTATAACGTGTATCAGCGTTGGGTTGGGACTTAGGAGAATCCATTCACTTCTTCGGGAATGCAGGTGGTGTGCATTATGAAAAAATGCAGCTTAATTTGTGACGAGAATTTTGCATTTTTTTAAAAAAAATTAATTAATTTGTCTTGTTGAAATTAATGTAGAAAGTGGTTGTTTGAAGCGGAAGCTACGGAAAACAGATGCATGGATTGATTCAGTTATAGAATATATATATATATATATAGCTTTATTAATTTAAGCAAGCATTATGAACTGATTATGGGGGATTTTTAGCGAGATTTCTGGGTTATTAAAATAATTTTGATAGGCTGATTAGACCAAGGGTACTGCTGCGATTCCATTAAGGGATCTCGGATGATAGCCGGCATGTCTCTTGCTATCGACACGTGGTATTTTGGTTGGTTGGATTTTCCAGTTGCCGGCTTGTCTCAATGATCTCGAATCTCTTAATCTTCGCCTGAAAAACGTCGCCCCCCTAATCCCTCCCTTTGTCCCATTCACCGACGTCACCTTCCCTTTAAAGTTTAAACCCAAATGCCGAAGCCACCCGGACTCAACCATTACGAGTTCATGCACTAAAACCCGAAGAACAAACCAATAATGTGGACTCCCCTCGCCGGCATTGGCAACGACTGTTTTCATGGCACCATGTCTCCACGTCCTCTTGTATAAATCCTGGTGGCCTTTTGTTGTCTCTTCGATCTTTCTACCTTCAAGGCGAAGATGAAGAAGCACCGACCGCGAGGAACCGGATCTTCGGAGGTGAGCCCCCGCTTCCTCCCATCCCCGGCCTCCTCCCCTGCCGCCGACGATGCTGGCCGCGTCCTCTCCCCTCTTCGCAGCAGATCTCTCTCCGACGCCCCTCGCAAGCTCCGTCCCTCCGCCCCCGCCCTCTGGCCCTCCTCCCGGAAGCCAGGCACCCTCGCCGACCACCTCGGCAATGACCGCCTCATCGACCTCGGCGAGCGTAAGGCCGGCGATAGACCCGCCTCGGCCACCCCTGCTGCATCTCCTCAGTCCATCATCCGCCAGTGGAGCTGCTCCGAGTTCGGCCGGTTCGATGACAAGGAAGAGAAGGAGAAGGGCCGGAGGTTCAGCCGGTTAGATGACAGGGACGAGAAGGAGAAGGGCCGGAGGTTCGGCCGGTTAGATGACAAGGAGGAGAAGGAGAAGGGCCGGAGGTTCGGCCGGTTAGATGACAAGGAGGAGAAGGAGAAGGGCCGGGGGTCGAAGGAGAACCGTCCGATGGCGGGTCCATGCGATATATCGGCAAGATCCGCTTCCCCCGATCGCCTAAGCCTGGCTCCCCTCCCTCTCCTTCCTCCGGCGCGACTCTAACGCTGACCCCCGGCCGGATATCGGTAGACGATAACGCACTGTTCCTCCGGCGGAAGTCCGACTTCGGCCTCGACTACGCGAGCTCGGAGTCGGACCGGAGCGACACCTGTTAGACTTAATTTGCTTAAACATAATTACCTCCAGCCATTATTATTTAATGGTGGTAAGGAATCCGATCTTCCTGGTTTTCTTTGGACTGCACGGGAGATCTTCCTTTCTTAACGATCTCGATTGATCTTCCCTTTGATCTTCCCTCTTTCTCTCGATGGATCGGTCTTCTAATCAACGAGCTCTCGCATTCAGATGGTGTATGCCTTCATGATTGCTCTTGATCAGGGACTCAATTCCAATGCCTCCGCTTTTAGGTTTCTCTCTTGAGAACCTTAGGATCTCTCTCGAGAACCTTGTTCTGAAACTTTAGGATCTCTCTCGAGAGAACCGTGTTCTGAAACTTTAGGATCTCTCTCGAGAGAACCGTGTTATGAAACCTTAGGATGGGTCCCTTTTTATACCCATTTCCTTCAACGCATGCCCCATCAAGCGAGCGTTTAGGAATTAAGGGAGGGGGGCTGTTATCACTTTAATAGGAGATACGTTTAGTCAATAAAATTAGGACCATTATTAAGATGGGTTACTACATTCTCCCACTTGGTCCGTATATTTTATCAATACTGAACAAGAAACTAAATACATGAATCATAGCGATAGGTCCTCTATAATTGAGTATTATCTTCTATGTATTACAATGCATTCATTTTCTTTATCACCATTCCAAATGTGACAACATAACATAATGAATAAACCATATGTTTATTCAGAGTCCAAAAGAAAAGTTTGTCATTTCTCAAAAGTCATATAACGTGTACACCTGAATGAGAAATAAACAAACGATTGAAATAAGAGTTTCTTTGTACAAATTGTTATCAATACAATTATATCATGGAACCAACTCCCATTCTTATCACATGATCCTTAAACTTCTTAATTGGCATGCCTTTAGTCAAAGGATCAGCTATCATCAATTCAGTGCTAACGTGTTCTATGACCACTTTATTCTCTTTAACACGTTCTCTTATGGCTAAATACTTAATGTCGATATGTTTACTTCGACTACCACTCTTATGGTTTTTAGCCAAAAATACAGCAGCTGAATTGTCACAGTACAGTTTAATTGGCCTAGTAATGGAGTCAACAATTCTAAGCCCTGAGATGAAACTCTTCAACCATACACCTTGCGATGTAGCCTCAAAACAAGCAACGAACTCCGCTTCCATAGTAGAGGTAGCAGTCAAGGTCTGCTTTGCACTCCTCCATGATATGGCTCCACCAGCTAACATAAATATAAATCCTGATGTTGATTTCGAGAATCAACGCAGCCAGCAAAGTCCGAATCTGAGTAGCCCTCTATCTCCAAATGATCAGTTTGTTTATACATGAGCATGTAGTCCTTGGTCCCTTGAAGATACCTCATGACCTTTTTAGCAGCTCTCCAGTGGTCTAAACCTGGATTACTCTGATATCTTCCCAACATTCCTACTGCAAATGCTATGTCAGGTCTTGTGCAAACCTGAGCATACATTAGGCTTCCAACAGCTGAAGCATATGGAATGTTGTGCATCTGTTCCCGTTCAAGTTCATTTTTAGGGCACTGGTTCAAAGCGAACTTGTCACCCTTCACTATAGGTGCAACACTTGGTGAACAATTTTTCATCCGAAATCTCTCCAAGACTTTATTGATATAAGTTTCTTGAGACAATCCCAAAATGCCTCGAGATCTTTCTCTATGGATCTTAATGCCAATGACATAAGATGCCTCACTCATATCTTTCATATCAAAATTTTTAGAGAGAAATTGTTTCACCTCATGTAGCAACCCTTTATCATTGGTTGCAAGTAGAATGTCATCCACATATAGGACCAAGAAACAAATTTGCTCCCACTAACCTTCTGGTATATACATTGATCCATGATGTTCTCTTCAAAACCAAAGGAAGAGATCACATCATGAAATTTTAAATACCACTGACGTGAGGCTTGTTTCAATCCATATATGGATTTCTTAAGTTTGCAAACCAAATGCTCACCATCACTAGAGGAAAATCCTTCAGGTTGTTTCATGTAAACCTCTTCCTCTAGATCTCCATTAAGGAATGCGGTCTTCACATCCATTTGATGTAACTCAAAATCAAAATGAGCTACCAATGCCATAATTATTCGGAGAGAGTCTTTCTTGGATACAGGAGAAAATGTCTCCGTGTAGTCGATTCCTTCCCTCTGAGTGAATCCTTTGGCAACGAGTCTTGCTTTATATCTCTCAATGTTGCCTTGTGAGTCTTTCTTTATTTTGAAGATCCATCTACATCCAATGGCTTTTACACCATCAGGCAACTCAACAAGATCCCAGACTCGATTAGATGCCATAGATTCCATCTCTTCTTTCATGGCATTGAACCACAAGTTTGATTCCTTAGAACTCATGGCTTGTGAAAACGTTTCAGGATCATTTTCGGCTCCAATGTTATAGTCAGATTCATGTAGATACACAACATAATCACTAGGAATTGCTGATTTCTTTATTCTAGTTGATCTTCTTAATGTTGTGTCAATGACCTCTTGAGGAGTATCTTGCACAACTGATTGTTGATGAACAACACGATCTTCTAGATTACCATCAGCTTGTGAAATCTCAATGACTGGTTGTTGGGCACTTAATTGAGTTTGAGGAGTGCTATAAATAACAACCAATCCCTCACTTGAAGTGGAAGCTGGAATAACTGAATGATCTTTCTCAGAAGAAGCCAAATACTGAGATTGATCACTCCCACTGATCAAGTCATTCTCAAGAAATTTTGCATTTCTTGATTCCACAATCCTAGTGCTGTGAGATGGACAATAAAATCTATAACCCTTGGACTTCTCAGCATATCCAATAAAGTATCCACTGATAGTCCTTGGGTCTAGTTTCTTTTCTTGTGGATTATAGACTCTTACTTCAGATGGGCATCCCCAAACACGTATATGTTGCAGACTCGGTTTCCAACCTTTAAATAACTCAAATGGCGTTTTGGAAACAGCCTTGGTTGGAACCCGATTCAATATATACGCAGCAGTTTTAAGAGCTTCAGTCCACAAGGATTTAGGTAACTTAGAGCTGACAATCATGCTCCTTACCATGTCCAATAATGTCCGGTTTCTCCTTTCAGCTACACCGTTTTGGTCAGGAGACCCTGGCATGGTGTATTGTGCAACAATTCCATTTTCTTCAAGAAACCGAGCAAACGGACCAGGTGCTTGTCCATTCTCAGTGTATCTACCATAATATTCTCCACCTCTATCTGACCTCACGATTTTAATTTGCTTGCCGCATTGTTTCTCTACTTCTGCCTTAAATACCTTAAAGGCATCTAATGCTTCGTTCTTATTATGAAGTAGGTAGAGATACATATATCGTGAATAGTCATCAATAAATGAGATGAAGTATCTCTGACCATACGAATCCATATCTGGGCTACAGATATCCGTATGTATGATCTCCAGTATTTCCGAACTTCTCTTGGCATTTTTCTTGGACTTGTTGGTTTGCTTTCCCTTTATGCAGTCCACACAAGTGTCAAAATCAGTAAAATCAAGAGTATCAAGTACTCCATCTTTTACTAATCTTTTAATTCTCTCAATGGAGATATGACCTAATCTCCGATGCCACAAAATAGAGGAATTCTCATTTATAACACATCTTTTCATACCAGTTTGGGCGTGCATCACATTATAGGTGGTATTATTTTTCAGATTGATTTGGAAAAGATTGTCTGACAATGTACCATTCCCAATAAGCTTAGATTTATAAAATAAATCAACAGAGCTTTTATTAAAATTAAAGGAATATCCTGCTGGTACAAGCCTTGACACTGAAATCAAATTTCTAGAGAAACTTGGAATATAAAATGTCTTTTCCAAATCCAAAACAAAACCAGAATGTAAAATAAGTCTGCACGTTCCAATTGCTTCCACATGTGAACCCATCTTGTTTCCTGAATAGATGCTTTGTTCACTTCCCAATGGTTTCCTTTGATTTAGAAAACCCTGCAAGGTATTTGAAACATGGATTGTAGAACCAGAATCAATCCACCATGTGTTATGACATATAACCAAATTGGATTCATGACATACGAATGAGGTTAGAGTACCTTTCTTGTCAAGCCAAGCTTTGAATTTGAGACAATCTTTCTTTATATGTCCTTTCTTCTTGCAAAAGAAGCACTTGGACTCCTTCTTGTCTTCTGTATGGATGGATACTTTACCCTTTCCTTTGCGTTTGGCTTTGGGAGCTTTAGTCTTTCTCTGAGTGACTAAATGTGCACTTTCTCCCATTTCTAAAATCAGCCTCCCTTCCTCTTGAACACACATGGTCAGAAGTTCATTAATTGACCATTTGTCCTTATGTGTATTGTAAGATATTTTGAAGGGACTATATTGCTGTGGGAGTGAGCTCAAAATAAAGTGCACCAAGAAAGATTCTGACATCTCAACCTCTAGGGATTTCAACTGAGCCGCAATGTCCCTCATCTTCATGATGTGCTCACGCACACCTCCAACCGTAGTGAGCTTCATTGATGATAACTTTGTCATTAGGGTGCTAGCCATTGCCTTATCTGAAGACTCAAATTGTGCATCAATAGCCTTCAGAAGTTCCTTGACATTTTTGCACTCAGGAATTGAACCACGTATACTAGCAGAAATTTTAGTACGTATGAACATCATACTGAGGCGATTGGACCGTTCCCATCGTTCATACGCAGCAATCTCAGCCTGAGTGCTAGTAGATGTAACTAAATGTGGTTCATCCTTCCTGATAGCATAGTCAATATCCATGCACCCTAATTGAAGAAGAATTCTCTCCTTCCATAATTTATAATTATCACCACTTAAATCGGGAATGTCACATTTCATATCAGAAATATTAACAGGCAAAATAGCTGCATAAAAAATAAAATCATGTTCATGTAATTGAATTTGAGGCATATAACTGATGTCATGTTTTACCAATGTAAACATGCAATAACATGAATCAATAACATACAATAACTACCTGTGGGCTAAGTTATTATACTCAAATAGACTCATTAGCTTAATGATGTGACTAACAAATTATATTCCTTTCTTAATTCCTGTGGGTAATTAAGAAAATAATTTGTTATCGCATCCTAATTAATTATATTAGTGCAACAAAAATTCCTGTGGGATAAGATTCATTACATTAATATAATTAGTCACAATTAATGTCATCTAACCTTATGTGATCTTTGCAACTCAATATATAATTTTGATTAATCAAAGATGCTGTGGCTACTCCTCAATTAATCAACATCATATTGATCACATGACATTATATGCATATAGATTAACCAATTTAGCATGATTATTAGGTAGTGATCTTAATCAACGTAACATTTCCAAATCAAGATCCGAGTTAGTCAAATTGGCCAGGCCAGTGAAAGAGAAGTGGGGGTCCCCCCGTTGCTTTCCTTAGGTCAGTCAACGGAACCAATTAAGTAACCACAATCTCTTTACCTTTCTAGACACCAACTGACCAATCAGACCTTGAAAGGATTTGCACTGTGATTTTTACACTACCACCAAATTCATGCATAGAATAAATCTAGTATGCAGAACAGAAGATAACATTTCAATATCTATTTAATGAATTTTAAAATTATCATCTTAAGAAAAAAATTTTGTTAATTAAAACACGTCCGGCCGTAGCTCATTATTCCCTTGGGCCAGTCTATGCAAAACACCGTAGGCATAGAGACTCAGGAGGCGTATTTTAATACAAAAATTTAAACTCAAGAAACAAATGATAAAAATAAATCATGTTACATGATTTAATAAAACATTAAACAGATAATAAATGCATTTAAAATCCAACCAATCCAGATTTTAAATCCCGTGAGAGAACGGAAAGACATAAGCGAGAAAAACGAAAACCGAAAGTTTTCTCTCCCTTTTTTTTTAATATTTCACCGATGTGGTTATTGAAGCCACGTTTCCGCTGCATTTCTCTTCTTTAGTTTTTCTTTTCTTTAATGCTACGTTTCTTTTCTTTTTCTTTCTTTAATGCTATCTCTTTAATATCATAAAAAGAAATCCGGGAAACCTTTAATGCTAGAAAGAAATCTTTAATAGAAAAGAAAGAAGCCACGTTTTGTTTCCGCAAAAATCGGAATCTTAAATAGGTTTAATGGTTTCTGTCAATTCCGTGAACAAAGATAAGAACTGATCGAAACCAACCTGAGATCCGAAAAAACTAAAAACGGAAAACATGCGGCATTAATTGCTTGAAAAGAGAAACTTAATAGAAATCTTTCAAAATAAGGCAGAGGTTTTAACCTCGCTCTGATACCAAATGTTAGACTTAATTTGCTTAAACATTACCTCCAGCCATTATTATTTAATGGTGGTAAGGAATCCGATCTTCTGGTTTTCTTTGGACTGCACGGGAGATCTTCCTTTCTTAACGATCTCGATTGATCTTCCCTTTGATCTTCCCTCTTTCTCTCGATGGATCGGTCTTCTAATCAACGAGCTCTCGCATTCAGATGGTGTATGCCTTCATGATTGCTCTTGATCAGGGACTCAATTCCAATGCCTCCGCTTTTAGGTTTCTCTCTTGAGAACCTTAGGATCTCTCTCGAGAACCTTGTTCTGAAACTTTAGGATCTCTCTCGAGAGAACCGTGTTCTGAAACTTTAGGATCTCTCTCGAGAGAACCGTGTTATGAAACCTTAGGATGGGTCCCTTTTTATACCCATTTCCTTCAACGCATGCCCCATCAAGCGAGCATTTAGGAATTAAGGGAGGGGGGCTGTTATCACTTTAATAGGAGATACGTTTAGTCAATAAAATTAGGACCATTATTAAGATGGGTTACTACAACACCAAGATCCCGACTCCGAGAATCCCCAAATCAGGCGGCGAAGAGGATCGGCAGGGCGAGATCGATGTCGGCGTACGGTTCTGCCTCGACGCAGTGGGCCCTGTCGCCGGGGCGGCGATCGGAGTCTCCTCGACGGCGGCGGCAGCGGAGGGAAGGGCGGCGGGGATGGGGAGATCGTTCTCGAACCTTCGGCCGCCGAGCCCGGGGAAGGGGAGGAAGGTGGGAAATTTTATAAGCATGGGGCTGGATCTATTCCACTTTCGAAGGAGATCGTTTTCTGGGTCTACCGCCGGCGGCGGCGGGTGTTCTTCGCCGACGTTGTCGTCTTCTTCGCATTCTTCGCTGGTCGTGGGTTCTCCGAGTGCAAGAGGCGTGGGAGCGATGGGGGAAGCGGGACACCCGTTCCGGGTCATGCACAACCGTCTGATCCAGTGGAGATACGTGAATGCGAAATCGGACGCCGTTAATGGGATCAAAATGGCGACTTCCGAGGTACGTGGTTTTGGCGCTCGTCGTTGGACGGGGATCCGTCGTTTGTCCTCCCGCTCAATTTTAAATAGAAGTTTCCTTTATCAGACAGCAGGCGGCATTATTACTTTTGTGCCACGTAGATTCGTGCATCAACTATGGTGCACGTGGCCAGTTTTCATTTGTTCAAAAAAGAAATTGCCATTTGATTGATATCCATGTTGATTGTGTTAATTGGCTGGGTGGACGGTTGTTGATTTAATTTTAAATTTTAATCCATCGATACGAACAATGTGTGCTTTGATATTGGTGAGCGGTTGCAGAGTAGGATGGTGATGGTGTGGACGGAGGTGACGAGGCTGCAGAGCAGGGTGGTGCAGAAGAGGTTGCAGTTGGAGAGAGAGAGGATGACGCTCAAGCTCAACACTCTCCTCTCCTCCCAGGTCGGTACTATTAACTCCCTATCATCGAAAATTATCGGATAGATCACCAAGGAAAAAAAAATCTTCTCTTGACTAATTTTCCCGAGAGATGATGTCATCATCGATTTTCGATTGTCACATCTTATAATAATTAGATGAACCGAGCAGTGATCATCAGCCGGTGAACCGTCCATGATTAATGTTTACTGGTGGCAGATGAAGGCATTGGAAAGCTGGAGGGACATGGAAAACAGCATAGCTCTGCGCTCTCCACCACCAAGGATTGCCTGCAGGCAACTGTGTGCAGGGTGCCCATCATCGATGGAGCCAAAGTAAAGTAGCTACTATTGTCATGACACATACATGTCACAAATTGTTTTATGATTAATTGCCAAGATGAAATTTCATGCACAAGGGAACTCTGTTTTATTAATCTTCAGCCTTTTGTCCACATGTGGAGCCCCAACATCTTTCGGCAGCACTTCGACAAGCAAAAGATGTAATCCTTGCAATCACAGCAACGATCAACGTGCTCATTCCAACGGTAAGCATGAAAGCATCCGCACGCAAACATCACCATCTCCACTGTTCATCAATTATCATATGCTTCCAAAGTCAAAGGTGCAAGTGTTGCTACCATTCACCTCCACGGGAGTATTAAGATTTTAACTCCTGGCATGATTTTGGATGCAGGCCCAGAACACGATTCCTCTACTTTCAGAGCTCGCCCATGTGATTACCAAAGAACGAACACTTTTAGAAGAATGCTTCGAGTTGCTGGACTTGGTCGCCACCTTATGGGTAACTAACTCATGATCCATCTCCTGCTATACATAAAGGCATCCAACCGTTTTAGATCTTTTCACAATCACTCATTTCAACTGAATCCTTTGCGTTGTAGCAGATCCAGGAGCAGAGCTTAAAGTGCCATCTAATCCAACTGAATTCACTGCAACAACACGACATGATGACCAAACAGTGTTCATGAACAAACGGTGTGTACCCATGAAAGAGGAGAAATTTCTTTACATATTATGGTTCCAGTAAGATCTATGCTCTCGTCTGCTGGTAAAATGTTCAGAACATATATTTTTAACAAAATATTCATACAATAAGATGATCATTGTCTAAATGGTGTACTTAAATTTCTTTTATAAAATATCAGCTTGAAAACCAGTTCAGCATCTTACCTCCCTCATCTACAACAATCAATTCCAATATTGTAACTAACAAGTTTCTGTAATCTCTCACCCCTTTAGGTGCATGGGGCACGTACGGTGTTTCCTTCTCAGTGAAATAAATAGAAACTAACATTTTGATTTGAGGGGCACTGTCATGGGTGCCAAGAGGTCTTCTTGCTAAAGTAGTAATTGGGCTTTCAAATCTTACCGACACCCTGGTGGTTCAACGCCTAAACAACAATAGCAATTTTAAGGGCACCATAAATTACAAAATTCAGCAAAAATCTAATACCAAAACTGGAATAAACACTTCTGTAGATACAAATCCCTGGGGCAAGGGACATGTTCATGATAATTAAGTATTCAAGAGATTTATCAACCAAGATGTGCAAGAGGGCCCTAAACCAATAATCACAATTCATATCACGACCATACCTAACTATCCAAGCAAGTTGATAAAATGACAACAGAAGTTACATTCTAGCGGATAAAAGGGTCAGATTGCACAAGCTTCTGTAACAAGCCATAACTCCTTTACCCAACTACATGGCATCGGTTAGATGAATCTGCTTCCTTCACTCTGCTCTATTCGGGACTAAGTCAACACTCATTATAAATAGTCATCTCTCTTAATTATTTCTATTCATGTTGTTGACCCCATGTTGATTTTGATAATTACAAAATAATTAAATAGGATACTAATATGTTTATTATGGAGACAAAGATCAATGCAGGCAAATACAGCATATCAAGAAGATGTTTCAATAATTTACAAAGTCATTTCAAGTTCCATGACCAGCTAGAGTTGTCGTTTAGACAATTAAAACTGCTGCTGCATCACTTTGGCCGAACCACCTTGTTTTCTAGTTAGCTGGGATGGTTCTCTAGCTAACTGGATTGCTTGTTCTTCTCCCTGGTCGAATGGATGCTTAAAACAGCTAACTGGATGGAACATCCAGCTAGCTATGTTGTCTGATTTTTCTCTCTGGCCGAACACATCATTGAATTAGTTAACTGGACATGAAGTCCAGCTAACTAAGGGTTGCTGGTTCTTCTTTCTGGCCGAATGCATGATAGAAACAGCTAACTGGATGGAACATCCAGCTAGCTGAGCTCCATGAAAATTCCTTCTAGCCGCATGGACTTTTGGATTAGGGGTGCAACTCGAGCTCATGAAACTCGGGTTTTCTCAACCCTAACCCTACCCTATTTGTAAAATGTCAACCCTAACCCTAACCCTATTTGTAAAACCTCAACCCTAACCCTATTTTTAAAAATCGGGTTTGGGTTGGAATTCGGGTTGATAGAAAAAAAAAATACTTTCTTCAAAGTAAATAAACACCGAATTATGGATCCCAGAGATGAAAAAAAAAATCCCTTGCTGAACGCATAAGCTGGACTCGGGGCTTTACCATTGTATTAAAAAAAAGGTTTTACCTGAAATAAAGAAGAGGAGGAGGTGCTGTAAACAAAGAAGAGGAGGCAGAAAGTGAAACGAAATGTGCGGATGACCGCCTTTATGTTTGTTCTTCTTTTTCTCGCCTGCAACTGACGGCCTTGCCCTCCTCACCCTTAAGTTGGCAATCTCGTCCGACCCGACAGGCACCCTCAATGCCTCAAAAAATCTGGTGCCGATAAGCTACCCCCGTTCGGGTAACCTTCGGGTTCGGATTATCTCGGGTTCGGGTTGCGGTCAACCCAAACCCGGATCAATTGCAAATCGGGCCGGGTTAAACCCAGGTATTTCGGGTTCAGGTTGGGCAAACGTGAGTTTAAACACTGTTGTAAATCAGGTTCGGGTTGAACCCGGCCCAAATTGCACCCATACTTTGGATCTGGAGCTCATCTCCAACTAACTAAATCGCATGAAAATTCCCCCTGATCAAACTCTTCTTAGAAATAGCTAATTGGATTTACATCCAGCTAACTAAACTCCATGAAGCTTTTTCTTCATGGCAGTGTGGACCTTAAATTTAGCTAACTGGAATTCATCACCAGTTAACTAAATTGGAAATGGAATGCTTTTTGGCCGTGCTCATGATTGAATTAGTTAACTGGACATGTAGTCCATCTAACTAAGGATACTGATATTTCCCTCTAGCCGTGCTCTTCATTGAAATACTTAACTGGACTTTTAGTCCAGCTAACTAATGGAACTCATAAATTCTTCCTAGCCGAATACATTGTTGAAATAGTTAACTGGACTTTTAGTCCAGCTAACTAATGGAACTCAGAAATTCTCTCTGGCCGAATCTTTATTAAAATAGTTAACTGGACTTCTAATCCAGCTAACTAAGGAATGGTGCCGAATAGTGTCTCAGTTTAGCTAATTGGAATAGGATCTAGCTAGCTAAGACTTCATGGCTTTTTCTTCCTGCACGATTTCTTTTGTGCTTCAGCTAACTAATTCCTTTCTATAGTCAGCTAGGGAGTTCTTCTTGGTTCACCTGGGCATGCTCCTCTCAAGCTGAATTCTTTTCCAGCTGGAGTTTGCCTCTTTAAAAATGTCAGGACTCTTTCTTCATTTCTGGCGATTGTCAGTGCATTCAATGCTTCGAAAAATTTCAACGGTTATCTTCTCTTTCTTTCTTTTTTTCCATTTTTTCGTTTCAGTCTAACGGATAGTTTTACAAATCAAACACTTTAAATAGCTGTGTAGAAGAAAGAAACACTTTAAATAGCTATGTAGAAGAAAGAAAAGAGTGAACAGTAGAAAGCTATTATTACATATATTCGTATATTCGTGGTTGTTCAGCAACAAAGAAAGGAGCTCTGTTTTGAATTCATGAGTACTTTTTGAAGATCATTGATTGCTCATCCTTGCTAATACTTTAAAACTTCCAAGAGACATTGAAGGTTTCAACTACTTCAAAGAAGACTTCATTTATTGTTGAAGTACATTCAAGGAAGAAGCTCATTTGAGAAGTTGCCTTCAAAATTGTAAAGTATTTATTTCTGAATATTTACTCATTCTAGGAGTGTATTGTTTTTAATATTTTTTGAACCTATTTTGAATCTTGTAAAGGGTTGGGTTTAACCCTTGGTTGTTTGCTTCCTTGTGCCGTGAAACAAGAGGACTAGCCTGGAAGGCTAGGGGTTTGGCTCCCTTGTGCCATGTAACAAGAGGACTAGCCAAAGAAGGCTAGGGGTTGTAATCGTTGGTGATACGATTAGAGTAAAATTTTTAAAGGGCTTTTGGGTGATGGACGTAGGTGCAGCGTTGGCACTGAACCACTATAAAAATCATTGTGTTTGTGATTGTTTAAATATTTTCTGCGATAACTCTATGTTCACCTCACTACACCACTGCCAATTAAATTTCTATTAGCTAAAAGCACATTATTATTACGTAATTAATTTTAATAAACCCAATTCACTCCCCCTCTTTCGGCAACGCATGTTAATTTAAGTCTACCTCTATCTCTATCATTACCATGGATTGCTAAAAAATTACTTTTTCTAAAGTATCTAAAAATCTTTGTTATATATGTCTAAATCACCATAATCAATTTTCTCTTATTTTATCTTCAATTGGGATTGCTCCTATCATTTCTCATATATATTTATTTTTAATTCTATCTTTTAAAGTTTTATTATATATCCATCTTAAATGCGCATTTCTAATATACTTAATTTATTCATATGTTGTTTCAGTATTGCCCAACACTCTGTTCCATATATTATAGTTAGCCTAATAGCGGTTTTATAAAATTTTTCTTTTAATTTTAATAGGATGCACCGATCATACAATACTTCCAAAGCACTCTTTCCGAGATAAGTTATACATTGTTTAGATTATATAAGAGACTTTCACTTATACGAATAATTGGCTGTTGTCATAATTAATAAAAAAATAAAAACAATAGTTACAAGCTTGGTGAGATTCCACCAAACACATATAGCCAGCCCATTAAACATTCAACAAACATCACCATGAACATTAATTTTGCATATATAATATGGAGAGAACGTGAGGGCAGCAAACCACCCATGACAACACCATAAGCATTGTGAAGCATCTTAAAGAAAAAAAAAGATTAAAAAAGGGAAAAAATAGGAGCTAGCCAAATCTGATATTTTATCAGCCTAAAGATCAGTTCTCTGTTTTCATCCAAAGAATACAAAAGGAGTTGCATATACCAACACTTCAGTCCTTTGCACTCAGCTCCAAACCTTCAAATCTCATCCCATGATACCAAGAGCTTGCATCAACCCGTTTATTATTGTTAGAACAGTCCCCTGATTAAACAAGTTTAGCATATTTTTTTTATATAATACTGGTAAACATGAGAGTAAAATGAGAGCAAAAAGATATAAAGCACATTCAAGATAAAGTACCATATGACAACGTAACGACTGAAGCCACACAGCAAATTATGAAAACAAGCCTCAAGTCCTTCCCATGAACTAATATAATCATATGCTAGTAAGCTCCAATCACTCTTTCACATTAACATAACCACATAAAACCATATTAACTTCTCAGAGTTCACTACACCGCAATATTTCAAATGTCATCCATTAGAGCCACCATCATACTCTAGGCATTCTTTGAAATGATGAAAACAGGATTACCCCTACCTCAACAGATTCCTGATCGTAGTCATCCAGAACACACAAGGAACTGCCTGGAGGACCATAAATGCATTCGCACCACAATTTTAAAATCATATAATATATCCATCCACCATTGACCGTCTTCATCCCTTGACCAACATATCACAAGCGAAGTCACATTAAAGTCTTCTACCATAAAAAAAGAACCCAATCTGCAATCCATATAGGAAGGTAGAGCAAGCCTTTCTCCAATATAGGTAAAACACCATGCGTCCCTCAATGTCTTCCAAAAGCAATCAAGCTTGAGCTTCTCCAGCTTCTGCATTACGATGGCTGGAAACAAGATGAGGAATTGATAGAGTGAGGAACATGAAAACTTGCTTCAACCATCCTTGCCAAACAAAGCACCCCTTCTATCATATGGCCATCAAGGTCATACCTTTAAACTACTTCTATCTCTTCCTCATTTCCAGTTCATTTATGCACAAGAGAAGCCCAAAAATGAAAACTAAAATTCTGAAACTTACATCCACACAAGATATTGCTGTTTCCTCCAGCACTTCAATCCTTCAGTTTAATATCACCATCCTTCCAAAACAAAGTAACCCTTCTATCATATGGTCATCCAACTCATACTTTCAAACAACTTCCTCTTGCTCTTCCTCTTTGTTTATGCACAACAGAAGCCCAGAAATGAAACCTAAAATTCTAAAACTAACATCCACACAGTATCTGGCAATTTCCTCCAGCACTTCAAACCCATCTCCATGCCGCTACATAATTTCTCAAGCAAAATCTGTTGCCGCCGGAATCCGTCCTCCGACTCGGGCGCGGCCGGTCTCCTGGTTGGACTTCCTCCTGGGCGGACCTGCAAGGAAGCCTTCACGTGGTAGGCGTTGGGGGTGGCCCTCCGCGGAAGACCCTCCGACGCTCAAGTTAGCGAGGATTAGCGAGCAAAAAATGTGAGGAGAAGGACCCCTCTGGGGAGTCTCTGCAAGAATGGCCTATCGGGAGCTCGAGCAGAGCGCCAATGGCGGAGAGAGGGGGAGCAGTGAAAGAGAGAGAGTGATGCTAAGACCCAGCCAAGAGTTGTGTACGAGAACTCATGCGTACCTAAGAGAATCTGAAAGTGCCCTATTTATAGACCATTACTTGAATCTTGAGCGCCTTCTGGAAGGTTCGAAAGTTGTTGGGATACGAAGACGATCAGAATCTGGCCGTTGTGAGACCGGTAAGATCCGTATCCTTTCCGTTAGAGGATCGACGGTTGGGAGAGTTTTCTGATGGCCCAAGATTTGATAACGGTGTAGGTCCTAGGCCGTTATCGCAGGTCCTAGGCCACGTCTCGACATGATTCATCGTTTGGCATTCTGTTACGCCGAACTTGGGCTCTCCTACGTCAGATTCCGTGGAAGTGCAGGGGGGCTCGAACGGCCGAAGCACAAGGGTGGCTGAGATACGATAGAATGGATAAGCCGGGCGTGAAAACAGTCTCGTTCTGCGGGGGTGTATGTCGAGCTACGGATTGTTCGAAGAGATTAAGCTATGGATTGCTCGGGGAGGTCGAGCTACAGGTCACTCGGGGAAGCCGAGCTATAGGCTGCTCGGGGAAGTCGAGCGATAGGTTGCTCGGGGAAGACCGAGCTATGGGTTGCTCGGGGAAGACCGAGCTATAGGTTGCTCGGGAAAACCGAGCTATGGAGTGCTCGAGGAGAGCCGGATCATATTGGTTGGCTCGCCCTTTATGGGCGCAGCGTAGTAAGTGGGGGCCAGGGCTAATCATAACCCCTTCGCACGGTTATCAATGCAATAATGATTTTATCCCTCAACACATGCCTCCCACTCCCTAGTTCGAAGCGTAGGTTCGGGCATAGGGAGTATAGACTTAGGTGGTGCGATCCGAACGGGGGGATGCGGATTCGACAGCCTACGCAATGATGCCCTAATTAATGCTGCATGGCCGTCTTGCCTTCTCGAGGTGGATCCATCGTTTCTTAGGAGCGAAGGCATCGGTTGGGGGAACACCACGTTGGAAATCTCGATCTTTACAGCGTCTGCAGCGACGGTTCCGGACGTCTTGATTGAGACGCCTTATCTTCTTCCTGAGGCGGTTTCTTTCGAATAAAACGGAGCTGAAGCGGCGCCCTCCCCATTCATAGCGCTCTTTTGCTTGTTGCTCGAAAGATTTCTTTCCCCCGTTTCCTTTGCGACCTTGCTTAGCGCCTCTTTGATCGAAAACATGATGAGCCTGAGCGATCAGGCTTCGGAGGTGACCTTGGCGGATCTGGAGCGGATACGCCGTCTGTACAAGGTCCCTCAGGATGTTACCCTGTTGCTCCCAACGATTAATGATAGGATGACATTCGAATTAGGGGACGGAGCATTCTGTTATGAAGAAAGTTTGAGGGCAGGCCTCAGGTTTCCTCTTCACCCATTGGTGCGGGAGGTGATGAGGTTCTACAACATATGCTTCACCATGGTGGCTCCCAACAGCTGGCGCAACCTCATCGGATTCATCTCGTTGTGCAGCCGTATTAGGGTAACCGCGACCCTTCCGATGTTCAGGGTGTATTACAATCTGGTTTTCGGGAGGGCCTCAGAGTGGCCTTACATCGGTCCTCGGAGGTCTTTCAAGATGATTGCGGACAATCCATCGTCGAT
This sequence comes from Calamus simplicifolius, assembly GCA_900491605.1. Taxonomy (NCBI): domain Eukaryota; kingdom Viridiplantae; phylum Streptophyta; class Magnoliopsida; order Arecales; family Arecaceae; genus Calamus; species Calamus simplicifolius. The sequence continues at coordinate 569,066 of UESW01004911.1, forward strand.
AAAGGAATGCAAATCGCGATTTTTTATAGTCGCAGTGAATGTTGGCTTGGATTTCCCTTGGGTGTGGGGGCGATATGTAAAGGATCCAGAGTTGCATCCGGAGTTATCCGAGCAGAAGAAGAGGGATTTGGTTGTATTACGTGGTAGTCAAGTGCTTCCAGCCAGTGCCCTTTTATCAGAGGATGCTCTCTTCGCAACTGGATTGAGCCCATTGATCCTCGTGGTAAGTATTGTCTTGTAGCTAATAGGTTAGCGTGATTTTAGCTTCGATTTTTATACGGGCTAACGAACGAGTCGCATTACGCCTGCAGCCGAAAGGTCGACGTTCGTAGATGAGATGAGAGGGGAACTGGGCAAGCGTCGCAGGAGGTCTGGTTCGAGCAGCACGCGTAGGGCTGAGAAGAGGTCTCGCCCCTCCAGTTCCCACCCCAGGGGGATCAAGAGAGACGTTGATGGTCGCTGTTCCTCATTGCCGCAGGCCGGAAGCATTGAAGTCCCGACGGTGCATGGTCCCTTGGTGCCGGAGGAAGGCTTGTCAAGAGGGGGAGATCAGGACACCGCAGGGGTTTCGGAGGAGGCTGCTGAAATTTCTCCCCACCTGCTGCCATTTTGTCCGACGATGGCGAGGGAACGACGTCAGTTCACTCGGAGACCCCCGTGGTTGGGGCTGCCCGGCCTCCCTCATTGGGGGCCGGTGGCTCGGAGGAGTTGCAGGCGGAGGCGGGAGCGGCCCCTGCTCCGACTGAGATGGGAGGAACGGTTACAACTGCTGAGGCTCAGCCTGGGCTATTTGTGGGAGAGCCAGCGGAGGATGAAGGGGTAACCGAACCTGCCGAACCGGCAATCGAACCACGCGGGGAGTCTCCCGGTGAAGGGCCTTCCATCGGGGCATCGGAGGCCCTGAGGGAAATCGAGGTTCAAGAGGAGTCTGCCGGGGGCAGAGAGATGTCCGGAGAAGCAGAAGAAGATGAAGAAGGAGAAAGAGGGGAGCCATTGAGCGAAGGGGACGCTCGGGTCAGGGGTCCCCTTGCTGGAGCTGAGATGTCTGAGGCCTCTCAAATAAAGGCTTTGGTGGAGGAGGTTGGCCAGACGAGGGCCTTAGGGGCCACGGGCTCCCAAGTTGGCTCTCTGAGTATAAATTTCCACTCACGCGTTCCGGAGGTGAGCACCATGTTCTCCGCTCTGATGCGGTCTGCATTCCAAGAGGGAGAAAGTTCTTCGACGGAAGGGAATGATCCGGAGGATCTCGTCGAGGTGGCCTTCAGATACACTGGAGTGCCGGATGAAGCTTTCCTTCTTACCAAGATTGATGACCTTGCCCTCACAAGGATCACCTTGGATTATGCATCTCGGGTAAGTCATCGCATTGAAGTAGGGTTTTTAGTCAGCCAGTTTGACTGTGTTTCTCATATGTGCAATCTTTTTTGCAGAATGTCTTGATCGTGAGGGCGTTGAAATGGTGTTTGCATCTGGTCGTCGGAGCTTGGGCTTGGGCCCGTAAAGAAGTCGGTCACCTCAAGGAGAGGGTGGATTCAACAGCTAATCTTTCCCGAGCCTTGGCGATCTCCCAAAGGGAACTTGGGGAGACTCGCGGGATTCTTACAGGCGAGAGAGAAAGAGCCTCTCAACTCGCAATGCAGGTCAACGAGCTTCAAGGCTTCCGTGAGCAATACGACAAGGCCAGCCTGGAATTATCCCAGATCAAAGTGGAGCACGAAAATAAGGTCGACTCCATGCAGCAGTTTTTTGACAAGAGATGGGACCAGTTGAAAGCCAGCCATACCGAAGATAAGACCAGCTGGGGTAAGAGCCTCGAGGAGGAGGAGCACAAGTGTCGACGGCAGCAGGACCAGCTTACCCATCTGAACAAAGAGCTCGCCGAAACGAAGGATCGGTTAAAGTGGTCGGATGAGCGAGCCGCTCGGCTCTCTGCCGAGCTCGACTACGCTAATCAAGAGATTGGGGATACTTAGTCCCGGGTGGATGAACTCAAAGAGATTCTTCGTCGAAGTCAATTGGATAAATTGAAGGCTCTCAATAGGGTTCAAGTGCTGGGCAGTGAACTAGCTCGGCGGGACGAACATGTAAGGTGTTACCTATTTTATCCGTTTTGGCCTTTCGACTTTTGCCTTACTCGGCTTTTCGTCTGCAGCTGAACAAGATGAGCCAAGAGTTTCAGGAGCGGCTAAAAGCCTTCGGAGAGGAGATGGCCTCAAGGCATCGAAGGGTCTCCAAACTGGAGAAACAATTAGTCGAGGCAAACGCGTGGGCCTCTTCAGCGGTGAAGGAGTATAAGAACTCTACCCAATTCACCGAGGAACACAGGGCGGTCTACGCGGATGCATTCCGGTTCGGTGAAGAGGAGGCATGGGCTAAGATCGCTCAAACTTATCCCGACCTGGACTTGTCTTGTTTGAAAGCCAAATTTTACGAGACCCGTACCCCGGGGGCCGAGGAGGATGAGTACGAGGAGATTTCAAATGTCGATCTCGAAGCCATCCTGGGTGCCGATGCTGCTGCCGAAGTATCTCGGCGGGGTACTGTCAAAAAGGGGGGGCCAAGCGATGCGCCCGCTGATACTGCTGTAGGAGATGCCAGGTCTGATCCCAAGCCTTGACCTCTTGAGGGTCCATATGTATTTTCTGTTACTTTCTTTTTGTGGTTCAACCGAAAATCAGTGAACGGATCCGTTGCTATCATTCATTTGCCTTTTTCGAATGGTCTCTTGCCTTACGTTTTATCCTAGCTACGGGTGACCCGTGGCTTATTTGCGCCGTTTGGTTGGTTTAGTTCGGATTTGAGCAAAATACCTCGATCAAGGTCAAGGCGTAGGGATAGCCCTGACGGGGGAGCTAAGATACAACACAGCTAGGACGAGTGGCACAGTGGCTCGGCCGGGGCCGAGATATGAAATAGGTTGGCTAGGGCCGAGGGACAAAATAGCTCGGCTAGGGCCGAGGGAGGAAATTACTCGGCTAGGACTGAGGGATGAGATGGCTCGGCTAGGGCTGAGGGAGGAAATGACTCGGCTAGGACCGAGGGATGAGATAGCTCGGCTATGGCCGAAGGAGGAAATGACTCGGCTAGGACCGAGGGATGAGATAGCTCGGCTAGGGCCGAGGATGAGATGGCTCGGCTAGGGCCGAGGGAGTTCGTCTTATCAAGGGTGCAATTGTGGATGCGCCTTCGATGAAGGAAGGGGAGTTTGGTCCCGAGAAAAGGGGGTTTGCTGAATTCCCTGCTTCCTGTGAGCCGCCACTGAAGCGACGACGCGTGGCAAGGTTTTACTTCAGCGGCACGGGGGCCGATGGCTCAGCGGTTAGGGCTCTCGCTTGGAGCGGTTTAAATACCAATAGGTGGTAGGCCATCGTTAACCATTTCCTCCGTCGATTTTCGCTAGCCTATCCGAGCTTGCGATAGCAGAATGGCTTCCAAGGATGAAGGGGGGTCGGCCGGAGCACCGACCGACGGTGTCAACACTCGTTGGAGGGCCCGTAAGGGCCGTACCAAGGCGATCATCGATGGGAAAGTCTTGGTCTCGCTGTTTGCAAGTGTGAGCGACTCCAATAGGCAACCGAGCAATACATGATTGCCTCTACTAGGGAGATCATGCACCTTCGCGCGGTCAACGATCGGTTGGAAAAGCGCATGGCGTCCCTCCAGCAACAGGTGGGCGACCTGGCGGCAGAGCGAGGGGAAAGCCCAGCAGCTCCCGGAGAGAATGATAAGCCTATGTGAGGGCTGATGTATTTTTCTTTTCTTTTCGCCGCCCTTTCAAGATGAATAAAAAGAACAGTTCATGTAGTCTTTGCGTTTGCTGTTGTTTTGAGACGCTTGCTTCCATCGTGCAAGTCTTATGATCGATCTATCCCTTGGAGGGTTTTTAGCCATCTTTGCCCGGATCGGGGTTCGGGATAACATTCGGTCATGTTGGACTGAAAATAAACGCTTCGGTTTGTTTCGAAGCACAGAAACAACTTTGGCATTGGAGGGGGGCATAGGGCGATGGCTAGGTCCGTGCCTAGGTTCCATAGGCAGTTGGGCTGGAGCGGAGAATATTGAGGGGCCATTATCGAGGAGTGCTTGGTCTTCGCACCCTTTATTGCCCTGTCAGCGCCCTATCTTTTCCAAGGTGAGTCGGTTTTCGTTTTGCCGAAGTAGATGATACATCTTTGTAGCCAACAAAAAGCTATCTTGGCACTTTCCAAGGGGCTTTTATTATGCCGATCCTTTCCAACGTGGGTTGCTTTGGCGTACGACGCAAGCTCTTACTCGCTATTGGGGGATGTCATTTTTTGGATGATTTCCCAGGCCTGCCCGTATCCGTAGGATCGGCGGTCAATTTTCTGCATTTAATACTCGTGATCCGGGGTCATAGAAAATCTTTTGGCACGCGTCATGGTCTAGGCGACGTGTTTTGGCGCGCAACGAGGGGCGCTGCTTTCATCCCAGGAGGCCACGTGTTGGCGTGGATTAGGTGTTTTGAATATCGGGCTTTCTGCTTTGGATAACTGCTCCCGAACCATCTCGTCTATAAAAGGGAAAGAGGGCCGCATTGGGCCATCCCAGAGTTTTCTCCCCTTCTGTGAGTTGTGAAGGTTTTTATGATGCATGTCTCTTTGGGGTTTAGGACGGGAGGACCGAGCTTACCTTTCGCAAGCCATCATCCCCCGGACAGCTGGGGTGATGAAGGAGTCATCAGAGATTGGCTCATCCTCGATGGAGGAGTCCCGGAGATCATATGGAGAGTGCACAGGAGGCCCGCAGAGATCACATGGAGAGCGCACATATGTGCTTCCTGTGTGTCCTTTGCGGTTCTTCATGGGGGACACAGAGCAAGAGGTGCACGCGTACTCCCCATGTCTCACGTGAACTTTGCCTCCTTCCCTGATTCGGATTCCTAGGCTCATCCGCCTGGGGAGTCTTTTGCTCCGCGAGGAGGAAGGTGAAGGTGTGTTGACAGCTAGTACATTGCCTTTTGACATGGGCAATGGCTAGCTGTACACACTCGATTTGGGGGAGTGCCCCAGCATCAGCGTCTACGGGTCTGTACCTCTTTTTTGGATCTCTTAATTCGTCCAGAGGACCCATGGGAAGCCGGTCGAGCTCGTTATCAGCGCGAGCTGGCTGGTTCGTGGTTTGTCTGATTTGCTGGATCAGATGTCAAGACATCATTAACCGAAGCTGACTGGAGCAGTTTGGCCGAGCTATGTATTTGTTTCCATTTCCTGTGTTTTGGTGCACTTGTAACTCCTCTCAGGAGGTTGTAATTTTGGTTGATGAGGAAATAAAGAAAATTTTTATTCCTTCTTCCTTCTGCGTCTGCCTTTTCCGCGTTGTTAATCTCATGTCACGTTCTGGCAGCGCTCTTGCCGCTTTGCTTTTGTTAAGGCTAATATTCGATCCCCAGTAGAGGAAAAACATATCCATGACTGAATTGGATGGCGGACTTGGACTGTCCAACGGGTTCACAATGTAAGCATGATCTCGTTCGTAGAACGGAACAGGTATGCATACATTGCTCGATCCGGCCGGGGCTCGTAAGCTGCCGGACCCGGAGGAGTGTCCTGAAGGCCACTCGATTTGGTTGGGGCCTACGAGCTGCCCAAATCCGAACCATGTTTTGTAGATCGTTTGGATCGGCTGCAATATGCTATTTTGACTCATAGCTCGGCCCAACCGAGGCACGGAGATTCAGTGCGGATAGCTCGGTTGTTACCGAGAATAATGACATCATTTTTGGTTCTCGTGGCGAATACAGATTTGATGTAGATGAGCGGCGCATGGGGGCGTTCGGAGTTATGACTCGGTCATCCTAGGGCGGGGCGAGTTAATGCTGATTGCTGGCGCGTTTTATTCCTTTGCACCTTTTCGAGGACACCCAATTCGAGGGAGTCTGGTGGATTTTTAAGGACATTTATTCCACAGGGGTCAGCAAACTGGAGGGAGCTTGGTCCCTAGAGATGGAGGGGGGTTCCCGAGCACCTCGTTGGTGCCAAACGATCCTCTTTGGGAAGGGGGCGATTCTTCGCTTCCCACAGGCGCCAGTCGAAGCGACGATGCGCGGCACAATTCCCTTGGGTCGGAGTTAATGACTCGACTGATCGGAATGCTTGCCAGGGCGATATAAATATGGACCAGGGGGTGGCAGTGTTTGTCATCCTCTCGGTTAGTCTTTTGACAGCTTCTAAGGGAAAGTATGACCTCCCATGGTGAAGGACGATCGACTGAAGGGCCAAGTGGCGGCAGCGACGACCGCAAGGACTCCCGGGGGGGTCGCATTCCTGTGACTATCGATGGGATGGCCCTAGCATCAGCTTTGGCGGGCCATGAGCAGTTTGAAAAGACAGTCAAGGAGTTTCTTTTCGTTTTGACAAGGGAGGCCGAGGCTCTCTTCCGGGTTATTGACCGGTAGGAGGGAGTGATAGCGTCCCTCCGTCAGGAAGTCACCGAGCTGACTCGGCGTAGGGAGGGCCCGGCAGCTCCTGAGAGAGATAGTAAGCCCCTGTGAGGGTACTTTTTGTTTTTTCCCTTTTCCTTGTTGTAGTTCTTCCTTTTTTAATCAATGAAGACGAAGATTTTTGTATCTGGTGCCTTTGCTATCGTCTCCAAAACGTTTGCCAATACCAATCGGGGCTTATTAGCTGCCCGAGTTTGACCTAAGTTTAGGAGATCGCAGTTTCGTCGGCCGGGGCTTGTGAGCGGCCCGAGTCTGAACTAGATTTTAGGAGGTCGTAGTTATGTCGGCCGGGGCTTATGAGCGGCCCAAGTCCGAACTAAATATTAGGAGAACACTTAGGTCGGCCGGGACCTCAGAATTTATCGTTCGGACTAACCGAGGTTCGGGGATTATTGCTCGGCCCAGCCGAGGTTCGAAGATAAGTTGCTCGGCCCAGCCGAGGTTCGGAGATAAGTTGCTCGGCCCAGCCGAGGTTCGGAGATTAGTTGCTCGGTCCAGCCGAGGTTCGGAGATTTCCTGTTTAAATAGATAACTCGGTCGTGCCGAGGGTTGGTAAGCAGCATCTGTTTTCCTCACGATTTTTGGTGATATAATTGCGGTGATTATGTCATGAATCATGAAGACAACATGCCAATAAAAATTTACGAAGGTGAGCCTGTGGAAGGCGTACCCTATTGATGATATTTAAGGTTGTCTAAATTCCACGTCCGAGGGATGGATCTTCCGCTTAGATCTTGCAGCTTGTAGGTGCCGGATCCGACGACTTCTGTTACTTGGTAAGGGCCTTCCCAGTTCGGAGCTAGCTTTCCCTGCTCCAGTGGTTTGGAGACAAACGCTTTCCGGAGAACGAGGTTGCCAGGCGAGAAAGCTTTCCCTTTGACCCTGGAGGCCTGATAACGGGCCACTCTTTGCTGATAGGCAGCTATTCTGATCCGGGCTTTCTTTTTGATCTCCTCTACCAGGTCGAGGTTGGTGCGGAGCTGCTCATCACTGGCTTCCTCCGAGTAGCTTTCCACCCGCAGGGAAGGAAGTCCTATCTCCACGGGGATGACGGCCTCTGTGCCGAAGGCCATTCGAAATGGGGTCTTGCCCGTGGGCACCCTTGGGGTGGTGCGGTAAGCCCACAGGACATGGTGCAATTCATCCGCCCATTTGCCTCGGGCTCTGGAGAGCCGAGCCTTGATCCCCTGAAGCAAGGTTTGGTTAGTTACCTCGGCTGCTCCATTGGCCTGTGGGTGTCCGACCGAGGTAAGGCGGTGATGGATCCCATGCTTTTCGTAAAACTGATGAAACTTTGGATTGTCGAACTGCTTGCCATTGTTAGTAATGATGGTGTGTGGGAGGCCGAAGTGGCAGATGATGGATCTCCACACGAAATCCTTGGCTCGAGCCTCAGTTATTTGAGCAACTGCTTCTGCCTCGACCCATTTGGTGAAGTAATCGATGACGACAAATAAAATCTTCCGCTGTCCCGTAGCAAGTGGGAACGAGCCGAGAATATCCATCCCCCACTTGGCAAAGGGTCAAGCAGAGGAAATGGGGACCAGGTTGGCGGAGGGGAGCCTCTGAACATTGGAGTGTCTTTGGCATGGGTCACAGGCTCGGACAAGGTTGTCAGCGTCCTTCTGCATGGTAGGCCAATAGTAACCTTGATGCAGCACCTTGTGGCATAAAGACCGGCTCCCGAGATGGTTGCCGCAAATTCCTTCATGTACCTTCCGAAGGGCATAATCAGCTTTAGATGGACGAAGGCATCTGAGCAGCGGCATAGAGAAGGACCGCTTGTAAAGCTGGTCGTCAATTAGCACATAGTTGGTGGCTTGCAGCTTCAGCTTTCTGGCTTCCCTTCGATCGGCTGGGAGTGACCCTTCTTTGAGATACTTCAGGATGGGGTCGAACCATGATGGTTCATCCTCAACATGCATTACTCGGCCGGCATCGGCAATACTGGGCCTCTCCAAGGTCTCTAGATGAAATTTTTGCTCGGCGTCCATTGATTCCGCAGTTGCCAGCCGAGATAATAGGTCGGCACGGACATTTTTGGATCTTGGGATCTGAATAATTTCAAATTCAGGGAATTGAGAGAGTAGGCTTCGAACCTCTTAGAGATATCGAACCATGTTCGGTTCTCGGGCCTCAAACTCGCCTCGCACGTGACCAGCTACCAGCTGAGAGTCGGTGAAGGCATTCAGCTTCTTCACTTTGAGGTCGCGGGCGATTCGGAGACCGGCGAGCAGAGCTTCATATTCGGCCTCGTTATTGGAGGCTGGGAAGGAGAAGCGGACGCCATAATTGAAGGTCGCCCCTTTCGGGCTGGTGAGGACTAAACCACACCAGAGCAATGGGCGTTGGACGACCCGTCAACATGGAGGAGCCACCGGGCATCAGATTTTGGGTGTTCGGGGGAGCTGGGAGTGGAGCCGTCCTCCAGGATAGTGCATTCAAGAAGGAAATCAGCCAGCACCTGAGCTTTGATGGCCGGACGAGGCTGAAATCGAATGTCATGCTTGCTCAACTCGACGGCCCATTTAGTCATCCTTCCAGATGTCTCTGGACGATGGACCACCGCCTTGATGGGTTGATCGTCAGGACTTCTACTGAGTGTGCTTGGAAGTATGACCGCAACTTTCGGATCGAGGTTATCAGGGCCAACACCATCTTCTCAATCCGGGTGTATCTCATTTCTACGTCTCAGAGTAGTTTGCTGACATAATAAATTGGCTTTGGGTCTTGTTTTCTTCTCTGACCAACACCGAGCCAACAGCACCTTTCGAGATGGCTAGATATAGGAACAATGTTTCTCCAGGATTTGGACTGCTGAGGAGAGGGGAGAGCCGAGGTACTTTTTGAGGTCTTCGAATGATTTTTGAAACTCGAAAGACCATTGGAAATTCTTAGCCGACCGGAGGGTTTTGAAGAAGGGGAGGCATCTCTCGGCAGACCGAGCCACGAAGCGATTAAGGGCCGCTATTCTCCCAGTCAGGCGCTGGACGTCTTTGATAGATGCCGGGGCGCCATCTGTTGGAGAGCCTGGATCCTCTGGGGGTTGGCTTAGATACCCCGTTGGGAAACCATGAAGCCGAGGAACTTCCCAGAGTTAACGCCGAAGGCACACTTGGTCGGGTTGAGCTTCATCCGATATTTGCGGAGTGTTGCAAAGCTTTTCGAGAGATCCTCGACGTGCTGTGATGCTTCTTTGCTCTTGACCAGCATATCGTCGACATACATCTCCATGTTTCAGCCGATTTGCTCTTTGAAAATTTTGTTGACCAGCCTTTGGTAGGTGGCACCTACATTTTTAAGACCGAAGGGCATAACACGGTTGCAGTAAGTACCTCGGTCTGTTATGAAGGCGGTCTTCTTTTCATCTTCGGGGCCATCCGGATCTGGTTGTAGCCCGAGTAGGCATCCATGAATGTCAGCATCTGGTGATCCGAGGTGGCATCTACAAGTTGATCAATTCGGGGGAGAGGGAAGCTGTCCTTCGGGCAGGCTTTGTTGAGGTCGGTAAAGTCGATGCAGATCCGCCACTTGCCGTTCGACTTCTTTACCATGACCACATTTGACAACCAACTTAGGTAATTTACCTTCCGAATGAAGTCCGCTTTGATAAGATTATCAACCTCCTCTTCGATAGCTTTCTGCCGCTCTAGGGCGAAGCTTCTTTTCTTCTGTTTGACGGGTCGGTACATCTCGTCCACGTTGAGGCGATGAACAAGGACATCAGGGCTGATCCCTGGCATATCCGAGGCAGACCAGGCGAAGACGTCGGCGTTGCTTCGGAGAAAGTCGACCAGTTCCTGTCGGGACTTGCCTTTCAACAACGATCCGATCTTTATAGTTCGGTCTGGTCGAGCTTCGTCCAGTGGCACCTCTTCCAGTTCTTCTGCTGGTTCTCCTCGTTGCTCGGCGAAGTCCTCGCGAGCGTCCAGCCCATCAACCTCGGGCATCTTGGACCGAAGGTTGGTGACGAAACACTACCGAGCCATAGTTTGGCTTCCTTGGATGACACAACTCCCTACTCGGTGAGGAACTTCATAGATAGGTGCGGGATGGAGACGACGGCTTTGATGGACATCAGGCAAGGTCTCCCAAATATCGCATTATAGGGTGACCGAAGCTTTGTCATCAGGAAGTCTGTGTGAATAGTGGCCACAAGGGGCCAAATTTCCGCCCGGACTGTTAGAGTTACGACCCCTTCTGGGACGATAACATCGCTGGTGAACCCCATTAGGATGGAGTCCACGGCTCGGAGATTTTCCATGAGTAATTTCATCTTGGCAAACACATCAAGGTACAGAACATTCACGGAGCTTCCACTATCCACAAGGATCCAACTTACATCATAGTTATTCAAATTGAGAGATATAACTAATGCATCGTCGTGTGGGAATTGTATCCCCTGGAGATCATCGTCGGAGAAGGAGAGCTCACCCGTTCGTGCTCTCTTTGGTGCCGAGCCTTCTTCATCATTCTTGAGGCCCGACGGACTACCGGCCTCTTCAACCATGTTGATATGGCCGATCACGGGTGGATTCGGAGGAGGAGGAGGCTGTTGAAGCTCGGGCTGGCGATCACCCCCTTGTCCTAGTTCGGGCGCCCTCCTGAACTGGTTCAGTCGGCCCCGTTGGATCAGCCTCTCAATCTCGTTCTTCAACTGCCAGCATTCCTCGGTATCGTGGCCATGCTCCCGATGATAGCGGCAGTATTTGGTGGGGTCTCTCCGGATTGGGTTCCCTCGGAGAGGAGCTGGCCGGGGGAGCTGGCGCTCTATCTCCATAGGATTTGCGCCCTAGGAACAGTGAGCGGGGTATACCGGTCGAACCGTCTAGGCGGGCTCCGGGAGCAATTTCTTGGCGGCGGTGGAGGAGCTCTTTGGCGACGAGGTGGACTTGGCTGACGGGCAGGTCGATGCCTGTCCGGGCCCTTGGTTTCTTTCTTCTTTGCCGACTCGGCATGAGCAACCCTCCATGATTCTTCGATCCTGGCGTATTTGTCCGCCAGAGCCATCATATCAGAGAGGTTCGGAGGGTAACTGACCTCCATCGCTAAGTAGAAGTCACTCTCCTTCGAAACTCCTTCTGCTAGGGTGGACATAGCCACCTCATGATTAAGGTGGTCCACCTCTAGTATGGCCTTATTAAAATGGCCAAGGTAATTTCTCAAGGACTCCCCCTCTCTTTACTTAACTTCAGAGAGGGAGTCAGATCTCCTTCAGAAACGGTGGCTGCTGACGAACTGGCCAATAAAAAGATGGCTCAGCTCATCAAATGAATCGACAGAACTTGGTTTCAAGGTGTTGAACCAGGTCCAGGCAGACCCTTTAAGGGTGGAAGGAAAAGCGCGGCAGAGGACCGCGTCTGATGCTCCATGGAACATCATTATTGATCGAAAGCTGCTGAGATGATCATCCAGATCAGAGGAGCCGTGGTAGGGCTCGATGGCGGGTAGCTTAACATGGGAGGGAATCACTTCCTCCATGATCACCTTGGAGAAGGAGACACCCTGCTCCGCCTTAGGCTGAGGCGGGTGAGCCTGCTTGGCGGCGTCCACTCTTGACGCATCTTCCAGAGCTGCTGGCGATCTCCTTTTCAGGCATAAGAGAGGGCCGGACACGGAGATGGCATCGAATCATGGCGGGAGAGCCCCGGAGAAAGGGACCGGGCCCGTCGAGGTTTGAGGAGATCCTTGTCACAGCCCCCTCGCGGGACTGGTCTGGCCTCCTTGGGTCGGTGTGGGGGTCTGTGGCTCCACGCGGACTAGAAGAAGAGGTAGCCGGAGAAAGAGGAGCTGCGGCCTCCAAAGGGGGCCCGGAGCGGGGTCAGCTGCAACTGGATGGGGGGTTGTAAGGCGCTACTGAACCAGATGGGTCAGGGCTTGGACCTGCTGGACCAGTGTGGCGAACTGGTCCTGGGTCACTGGGATAGCTGGTGGCAACGGAGTCTCAGCTGGTGGCGACTGTGGCACCATGCTATTCATCGGATCGGGTCTTTGAGCGGCGACCTGATCTTGGGCTTCAGAAGATGCTCTTCTTCGATTGGCCATTGGAGTGGTTCTCTTCCAGATCGAGATCTTTGTCTCCTTTCTTCAAGTTTTAATGGGACTTGAGGCCCTTCCTCTAGCGCCAATCTATTGCCGCCAGAATCCGTCCTCTGACTCGGGCGCGACCGGTCTCCTGGTTGGGCTTCCTCTGGGCGGACCTGCAAGGAAGCCTTCATGCGGTAGGCGTTGGGGGTGGCCCTCTGCGGAAGACCCTTCGACGCTCAAGTTAGCGAGGATTAGCGAGCAACAAATGTGAGGAGAAGGACCCCTCTGGGGAGTCTCTCCAAGAATGGCCTATCGGGAGCTCGAGCAGAGCGCCAATGGCGGAGAGAGGGAGAGTAGTGAAAGAGAGAGAGAGTGATGCTGAGACCCAGCCAAGAGTTGTGTATGGGAACTCATGCGTACCTGAGAGAATCTGTAAGTGCCATATTTATAGACCATTACCTGAATCTTGAGCGCCTTTTGGAAGGTTCGAAAGTTGTTGGGATACGAAGACAATCAGAATCTGGGTTGTGAGGCCGGTAAGATCCGTATCCTGTCCGTTAGAGGATCGACGGTTGGGAGAGTTTTCTGATGGCCCGAGATTTGATAACGGTGTAGGTCCTAGGCCGTTATCGCAGGTCCTAGGCCACGTCTCGACATGATTCATCGTTTGGCATTCTGTTACGCCGAACTTGGGCTCTCCTACGTCAGATTCCGTGGAGGTGCAGGGGGGCTCGAACGGCCGAAGCACAAGGGTGGCTGATATACGATAGAATGGATAAGCCGGGCATGAAAACAGTCTCGTTCCGCGGAGGTGTATGTCGAGCTAAGGATTGTTCGAAGAGATTGAGCTATGGATTGCTCGGGGAGGCCGAGCTACAGGTCACTCGGGGAAGCCAAGCTATTGGTTGCTCGGGGAAGCCGAGCGATAGGCTGCTCGGGGGAGACCGAGCTATAGTTTGCTCGGGGAAGCCGAGCTATAGGCTGCTCGGGGAAGCCGAGCGATAGGTTACTCGAGGGAGACCGAGCTATGGGTTGCTCGGGGAAGACCGAGCTATAGGTTGCTCGGGGAAACCGAGCTATGGAGTGCTCGAGGAGAGCCGGATCATATTGGTTGGCTCGCCCTTTATGGGCGCAGCGTAGTAAGTGGGGGCCAGGGCTAATCATAACCCTTTCACATGGTTATCAATGCAATGCCGATTTTATCCCTCAACACAAAACCTTTGGTCAAAAGATCAACTCAAACCACAAGAGGATGACTTTCACAACCTTGCTACTTCCTAGCACTAGCAAACCACCATTTCATCACCCTTAAATGCAGTCACCATAAAACTTCAAGCAAGCTACCTTATGGTCCTTATCTGATTTGAGGTTACTGATAAATCTCCACAATAATAGAACAACATTAAATCTGGTATTCAGAGGTTGAACTGGGATCCAAATGTCAAGCCAATTCTAATATAAAATTGGATATGAAAGTGATCCGAAATAATTTGATCAATTCATTCGGTTCATCTATAAACTGATCAACTCAGCCTGAATCGGATTATAGGTTTATCGATGCTGTTTTAAATTTTTTGGCGTTTGCCGTTTTAAATTTTTAATGTTTATGATAACCTTTTCTCCATTAGGATGCTTGCAAGTTTTATAGGGAAAGAAAATGAGATCATGTAAAGAAGAGGAAAAGAAAAAAAGGAAAAAATTGTAAAAATGAAAATTTTATGGGAATCGTAGAGGCATGAAGGAAAAAATGATGAAAATAAATAAAATTTAGATAGAAGTTTTTTTAATTTGTTTTTAAAAAAAATTAAATCAAATTAAATCATTGTGCAGATTAAAAGTAAGCGAATTTTATAGATTAAATAAAATATTAAAAAAATTTCAAAAAAAGATTATGAAAATTAATATTGTATGTTAAAATTTATTAAAAATTAAAATTTATTAAAAATTAAAAATTAAAAAATATTATATAAATATTTTATATTAAATAATTAAATGATGGTTTAATCATTGATTTGATGGTTGATCGAATCGGATCAATCCTAGATCGGGTTAATGTCTGGCCATCTGACAACTATGGGAATATGAATATGTGACCTGGTTCTATCAAATGGTTTGTCTTTATATTGGGATCGATATGCGTTAAATGTAAGGTTCTGAGTGCGGTGGGATATTTATGTCGATAAAAGGTCGGCGTAGAGCAACGGGTGCTGTCAAAACTATAACGAGTATCAGCATTGGGTTGGGACTTAAGGAGTGAGAATCCATTCACTTCGGAATGCAGGTGGTGTGCATTGTGAGAAAAATACAGCTTAATTTGCGACGAGAATTTCACATTTTTTTTTAAAAAAATTAATTAATTTGCCTTGTTGAAACTAATGTAGGAAGTGGTTGTTTGAAGCGGAAGCTACGGAAAACGGATGCATGGATTGATTCAGTTTTATATATATATATATATATATATATATATATATATAGCTTTATT